>JAOXJP010000015.1:5574681-5592624 GCA_025762735.1 Platanus orientalis | reverse complement strand
TCACCGGGCCTAGCTCGGGCCGGGCTCGGGCCGGCCCGGCCCATGCCCACGCCTAGTCATGGCTTGTTAGTCAACCAAAAAAATGTTCGCTTTTGTTATTCTTGTGAGTCTAATATGAAGAATGATTGTTGTTGGTAGATGACCTGCGAGTTTTATATATGAAGCAAATGCCATGTCATTTATCTTTTGTTTCATTTGAGGAGATATTTTGTGTTACCGTCCGTATTTGGTAAGACAACTTAAAAAGTGCTTAAAGTAAGCATGACATTAGGGACCAATACATCAATGCCAAAAAGTGAAAAACATCCCAAAAATATGGTGGATTGTATCCGCTTCTCTTATCTAACGCTCCTCTCCGCATCCTGTCAGTAGGCGGGCACATCAGTGCAAACAAGTGATATGTGCCCCCCCAACAAAAAGTGAAAATCACTTGTCGGTGCTGATGTGCCCACCCTCTGACAGGGGTCGGAGAGGAGCGTTAGTTAAGAGTAGCGGATACAATCCACCCTCTCCCAAAAAGTGTCTCACTTTTTTTGGTGCTGATGTGTCATCCCTAATGTCTTTCTTACTTTAGGCTAACTTTAAGTTGTCTTACCAAATCTCACCCATTCTTGAAGAGTAGGGTCAACTCTTTAGATAGTCAATTTTTTTCCTAGTAAAAATAACTGATCACCTGGTTTTTTTCACTCTAAAATCGTACGGGGTGTGGGCTCATCATAATTCTTTGATACACCAATCATACGGATGAGGACAAAGAGGATTGAGAACGCTACTATCAACACCCAAATTTTGACTTGGGTCATGTGATAGCATAAGGACAACATAATAACATTTAAGCTTCAAGACTCTAAGTACCCTTGGTTTAGGAAGAA
Source organism: Platanus orientalis (assembly GCA_025762735.1). Lineage (NCBI taxonomy): Eukaryota > Viridiplantae > Streptophyta > Magnoliopsida > Proteales > Platanaceae > Platanus > Platanus orientalis. The sequence goes on along the minus strand of JAOXJP010000015.1, from coordinate 5,591,752 downwards.
CAAACCTGAACTTTAGGAGGTTAAGTATTCCCAAAAAGGTCGTCCCTGGATGCTCCAGTCGTAAATGATCATGAACTAGTCAAAGCACCATGTTATTGTCCAAAATGCACCATTTCATGACAAACCCTAATATCTCATAAAAGCATCAACAAGACTTTGAGGGTCCACATTTAAGAACCTCATCCATATCATTAGCAAGTTTTCCACCTTCTGTAAGCATTTCTCCGGTAAAACATCACATATGAAAAAATTATTGTTTTACCCTTTTGCCTTCAAGAGCTCAAAACTCATTATCTACCATCCATATCACTGAATTTGTTTTGTTTGCATAAGCCTTCTTGTCGTAAAACATCATAGGCGAAGAAATCTCATTTTCACATTTTTTCCATCAACAGGCAAAAAATTACCATTTTACCCTTTTCACCTCAAAGCATATACCTCTGGACCCTCAAAGGATCCCTGAAGTTTCTCCCGTTGTCCGAATTGTGTAATTTCATATCCTATTTTCCCTGAGTCTCCCTGCTTTAGGGCACTGATCACAGATTAGACATTGTTTGACAATGGCAACTGCCAATTTCTCAACTCATGATAACCTTAACCAAGAAATGACCCTTGTAAAAGCTCTCAGAGATTTATCCGACCTCCAAATCCAAAAAGATCGATTGCTGTGCCTCGACCCCGGCCTTAGCTTCAAATCTTCAAATTTGAGAAAGGAACTTTGAAATCTTGAGCCCATGTGAAATCTCAAATCTTTCCCAATGGATCAAAAATCTATTTTGTTATGTTTTGCTCATATGGAGCCAGAATGCTCTCCAGACCTCCAAATCAGGATAAATTGGTGACCATCTCTCTAGAATCGCAAGGCCTTCAAAAAACTGTCTAAGGAGAGCGAACTTTCATGAAACTTATCTGCTTAGATTCCTTCAAAAACTCTAAAAAGAGTTACAAATCAGGTCTAAAAATCAGGTGCTCAACTGACTCTCGAGAGTTCATCTAAATTCAAAAATTTAGTTTGTCAGTAGCCACCCCACTATAAATTCAGAGCCTTCAAACTATCAAATTTTCACTGGATTACAGAAATCCTATAGCCCAAGTCATCATTTCTGCCCAAACAAAAAAAAAAAAACACTTTTCGTCTGTATTCGGCACGCAGTATGCCCTTAAAAATTCTCCCAGACTCGGAATGCAGCAAAGTCAGGCCCATTTTCTCAGTTTCACCCCTATCCTCAAAAGAACATTTGATGAACTCCTGATTCAAAGAATATCTGACAACTCAATTCCATTAGCCTTTAGGCAACTACAAAAATTCAATCTCTCCAAGCTACCCTGCTTCAAAAAATCCTCAGCAATTGCTCGGGAACTCGATATCCAATCTGTCAATTCTTGTGGCTCTAAGACTCCCCAAGCTTCAATTCTTCAAAATTTAGTCCACGTCGGAGATTCACAGAAAACCAATGGCATTTCAAGCCCTGAATTCCCCAACTACCCAAAAAAGGGTTTTTGACTCAATTTTTTGCTCGGGCACCGTAATTCGGCGTAGTTGAAGGCTATGGCTCACCTAAACCAAGAACCATATTTCACCTAACATTTTCCAGGATCAATTTTACCACCTTGCCTTATCAGAGTACATATGAGAGATTTTCAAGTAAAAAACCCTCGGTTCACCCCCTTGCCATTTTCGTAATTTGGTTCTGACTAGACCAACGTAACCGGAGCATCTACAACCTCTAAAAATGACATTAACTAGTTTCAAGCTTAAATGCTCACAGGGTGTGATGACAAAGAAAGGGTTCGAAAACCCTATAAAGCAATAAATATCATTGATGAACTAAGATTTTTCAACTTAGCTCATTAATGACTTTTAATGCATTCACACCTTAAAGCAAATTTTGCCTATCCTTGGATTGAAATCTTCCCATTCCCTCTCTCACTCACCACCCTTGGATCAATCTCTTGAATTTCAAATCCTTAGAGAACCCATCACACCCTCCCAATTGGCACCCCACACATACCCCTTGAAGATTGCAACTAATGAGGTTTTGCTAAAAAGCATCCCCCATGTCTCTCATCCACCTCTCCCCATCCATGCTCAATCGCACACCCCCATCCTCACCCTTCATTCAACAAACACAAACCTAATCCTACCCTCCATCTATCCACCTCACCTATCCATGCCCCTTAGCTCAAAACAATCCCAATCCTTCACCAAGATTCATACTAGCCCTCCACCTAACAAACCTCAAGCTCAATCTCTACCTTCCATTACACCAATTTGAGGCTATAAATATCCCCAAATTCGTGCAGTCTGGGGTTAGCAACAAGAACCCTAAAAATTTATAAGGCAAAGGAAAAAGAAGAAGAAGGAAAAGAGGAAGAATTTCACAACCCAAGTCCACTTTGGACCCAAGGTAATCCTAAGCTCAAGTTCAATTCACCTCCTTCATTATATATCAATTTAGTATGCTGCTATGCTGTCCAATTCATGCTAGAACACTTCTCTAACTCGGGTTACATAATAGAGGCTCAACAACCTCTACTTGCTTTCATTTTTAACTCATTTCCATGCTGATTTTCTTGTGATTTTTGTAGAGGGCTTCTTGAGCTCGAATTTGACTATGTTAGACTAGACATATATACTAGATACTTGATTTAATTTCATGATTTATAGAGCTGTGAAAGGCCTAAACATGGCCCTCCAAATAGACCTCTAAAACCAGGGTCTTTTGAGACCTAATTTTAATGAATATTTGATGATTTAGTTTGAATTTTTTGTGCTTGATCTGAAGCTCAAATTTTTATGTGATGTTCATGTATATGTCCCCTTCATGCTTAATTTTACAATTTTTTCAAAACCCTAAGGGTTTCAAAATAAAAAAAATCCAATTGTTGGATTTTCTCTCAATAACTAATGCCTGATTTTTAAAGAATTAAAAATCAGGCGTTGAACAAACAGACATCAGAAGAAGAATCAGGCGTTGAGATCTGGGACCCACCCTAGGGAGCCCTGATTCTTTTCCAGCCCTGTCCCATGGCGAAATTAGCCTCTGAAGTCCATTCCTGTGTATATGCACCTCTGTGGGCCTTTATTTTTATCCCAACTCTTGAATTTAAATTCAGGCATTGAATGAAAATTCAGGCATTGGAATGAATTTCAGGCGTTAAACTTGGGTTAAAAACCATGTTTTCAAAAATTAAATTAAGCGTGTGTGTGCCCTCGGTGTAGTGCAAGGACCCAAGAGAAACCCTACCCCTTTGGGCTCCACTTTGGTAGCCCAAAACCTTAAGTTGGCTGTTAGTTTGATACCCAATGCCGGAATTTCCCTTGAATTAAAATTCAGGCATTGAAAATTCAGGCATTAGACCAAAAATAGGCATTAGGTTTGTAACGGATGACTGAGTGGCCTACTTTGGGAGATTATATCTTCACGTGGCTTAAACCTAGGACCCCTAGGGTTGTATAATGTAACTCTAGGAAACTTCCCTTAACCCAAACCATGGGTCTCACAGTGTTGGGACCCACCAAAACATCCCAAAAGATGGCACAAAGATGTCAACCTGACCAGCTTCTCCAACGCCTAATTTTCACCCTAAATTAAAATTCAGGCATTAGAAAATCAGGCGTTGAGATGAAAAACAGACAGTAAGCCTGTAAGACCAAAAAATTATAATTTTTTTCCTTTCTTTCCCTTTTATTAGGGTTAATACTTGACCCTAAGGAACTAACCGGTGAACCATTTATTGGGGTCCATTATACATCTAAAGACCTAACCCATGAGGAGTCTCCTACAATTAGAATATGACAAAATAAAGAATAGTTTCTGGATTATTTATAAGCCAACGCCTGATTTTTAACCTGAATTAAATTCAGGCGTTGAGGGTAAAAACAGGCATGAAGCCTGAGAAAAATCTAGCAAGCTTCTAATTCAAGATTAACAAAGCATGGGCATTGATATAAGATTACAACTTGTATGAATGGGAGAAGTCACCCTAAAAAGGCGGGTAATTGAGGTGCCTAACACCTTCCCCAAGTGCAACCAAGAAACTTACCCTAAATCTCAGGACCACAAACCAATGTTAGGAGTTAAACCCTAGGCCTTCGGGACTAGACTTCTCCTCTTCCCCGAAGAGGAGAATTGATATCCAACTCCGTCGGTTAAACCCTGAGTTGGTGGAGACTCCAAGCGAAGCCTAACCCTTGTACAAAAAGTAGTTGACCCGTATGCACCTCGAGCAAGCCCGGAAGTGGGCGCCCCTGTGTCCACAACTACCCTTAACTAACCCTAACCACTGCCCCCTATCAGGGGGTGGGCACATCAGCGCTGAAAAGTGATATGCACACCACCCAAAAAGTGTAAATCACTTTTCAACAGAGGGTGGATTGTCCTCTTATCAAACCCTCCTCTCCGCCCCATGTCAGGGGGTGGGCACATCAACACTGACAAGTGATTTTCACTTTTTGGGGGGGCGAATTTCACTTGTCGGCACTGGTGTGCCCTCCCCCTGTCAGGGGGCGATGGTTAGCAGTTTTTAGAGGAGTGTTCACAAACTGATCTCGATGAGGATGATTGATAGATCCAGTTTTGACTTTCTAATTTGTTTATTTTTTAAGTAAAAATGAGATTTTTTGGCAGAAGAGTAAAAATGAGTTAGTGACTTGACTTTTCTATAATTCTTTATTATTATTATTATTGGTAAGGACTTTTCTATAATTTTTCTCACTCAATTATTGTATAGCCACCGAATTTTCTCTCACTAACAATTTGGCTATGATTATACCTCCATTTGTATAGTTGGAGATGAACCAATAGCAACCCTAAGGTGGTCTGATTGTCCGGATTTGGGTCAAATCCGGAATCGGATTTGGTTGGATTAAAAACCTATCGATTTTTGTGCAAATCCAATGGAATCCATTTCTTTGTATTTTTTTAGTTTTCTTATTCCATCTCAGAACAAAGCTGGTGGAAACTCCTCTCTATTATATTGACCATTGATCTCTTGTGGATTAAAAAAAAATGTTTTCTATTTCTTGGCAATCAAATAATATTGTATTACTTTCAATTCCTTTTCTAATCTCTTTTCTATTCCTTGTGCTTTTTGGATTCTCAAATTTCATTTATAATCCACTCAAATTTAGACAATCAGACGGAAAAGGGTCTTCTGAATATGAAACAAAAGAGATCATTACACTTGTATTATGTGAATTCAAAGTTGTGGGTATTCGTTAAGATGGCACACCAAATCCTAAGGGGTTGAAAGCAGTCAAAATATGGGGTGTATCTACCTAAATCCATATTTGGTCAAGATTAATTGGATAATCATTTCCTTTTCTAAAAACTAGGCTCATACGGTCATATATATATATATATATATGTGTTTCTTTCCACATTATTATAGATACAAAAATAATGGAAAAATTGGATTCAATTGTCAATTGTTCTTATCATAAATAAGATTGACTATAGATTTGAGCCATAACACATGGTTTCATTAAATTCATACGATTTTCTTGATTTAAAACGAACAGGTTTTACATCAATAAGATTTTGCTCAGAATGTTCTATTCAATCTAGGTGGGAGAAGAACCCAACTCGGTATTGTTAAAAAAAAAAGAGGAAACAAAACCTATTATGTATATTATGATGATTTCACAAGAAATATTTTCAACATCGATATTGAATTAATTTATAGATGATAGTAGTCATATAATTTTTCAAACATGTATGCTAAAATATAAATATACTTATAACACTACATTGAAGATGGTGATTCAACTAAGCGCAAAATTATAATATCAACACATGTATAAAATAAAATAAATAAGAAGATGGTTAAAAAATCTTATTGGTTTGTCAAGGTGTTTCTAATAAGAATTGTCCTTAAATGGTATTTGTCGTCTGCACGGTGCAATATGGTATTCACCGATAATCGTTCCAAGATTTAATGACAAAAGTCCCTTCAAGGTCGCACTCTAATGAATGGTAAACAACTACAACAATGATTAACGCTCCGGTTCACCATATTGTATTAACAAGAAACATTAATAGATCATCTTTCTTTTTCTTTTTGCATTCTCTTATCTCTTATTCGTATGTGTGTGTGGTGTGTGTGTGTTTTCATGATGTTAGGCTACTATCATTCAATGATTAGCTGTTGTGATATTCATAACGCTCTAAATGTTGTGGTCGTTAAGGAAATCTTTTATTAATACTTTAATTGTCTTTTCATATATGAATATATTTAGAAACAAATTATTTAGTTAATGCCTTTTAATTTCTTAGAAAACTAGTAATATGATTATAAAAGAATATAATTATAAATACTTCAATGATTTCATTGAAATTCTTTAGGAAAATAATAAATAATTACTTAAATAAAGATTTAAAATATTTTGAATCTTCAATTAAAAATACAAAATAGAACATAACCAAGTCAAGATAATATGGGTCAATCCCTTATTCTTACACTAAAGATCTTACCATTTTCGAAGGAACAAACTCGAGGATGCAGTTATCCGATGAAATGACCCACCTGGCATATAACTATTGTATTGAAAGATATATCCTTAGATGAAGAATCTCTCATATGATTAAAAAAATATTGATGGATATATAAAAATAAATATAGAGATAGAATGTGTCATGATAAGTATGATATAGCAGGGCAGTATGGGTCAAAAAATAAATCCACTCGGTTTGAGAAATTGTGGAGATGATCTCCATGGACACCATATCCATCTGATCTTTGACGATCAAGGCATCTCGACAGAGCAACTCAGAGAGGAACTATTGAAGCGAGTCCATTTTCTGTTGTAGCAACAAAAGGTTGAAGAGAGAACCTTCAACCTCGAGTATCGGCGCTTGCTAGAGAGATCTGCTGGAAATCAACTTCAATTCCGGCTGAGAAGCTGAATAATTCTAACGTGCCATCAGTTCTAGCCAATTTTTCGCTGGAAAATCGAAAAGATCCTCCAGAATGCATCATTCTATCTCTTTTGCCTAGTGTGTCTATTGCTAACGATGAAACCAAAGAAAGTGTCATTAGTGACTCCATAGTCTCTAGTGATGCAATGCCAGTGTTCGGAATTAACATATGTGCAGCCTGTGTGGGAGATTGAGATTAATAATCGAGTTTTTTCTTAATCACAAGTGAAGGAATTGAGCTGCCAAGGGTTCAATGGGTTCTTCAAGAACAAGAGTTATGGAGGTGAACCGGAAGGCTAAGAGATAGACGAAAGAAAATAAGAGAGGAGAAGAAATTAAGGATACTCTAAGACTCAACTAAGATTCAAGGATCTTTTTCTCTGATACCATAAAAAAATATAAGAGAATATGACTATTTTTTTTTATTAACAATTGAGATTACAATACCTCATGTTTAAATAGATAAATGCCACATAAAGATGGAAAGCAATATAAACCAAATCAGATCCATTATTAACTAATCTAATCCTAATCAAATCATTTTTACCTTAATCTTGCAAATCCTAGCTTTATTTTCGCAATATCTTTATTTACCTAATACTCACACCCATACCCGGCATGCATAGGCTCATATACTGAGAGTTTCTATTATTCTACATAATCCATAGGGCCATAAGGAGAAAACAATTCCGCCAAAAATCCCTTCTTTTTATTATGGTTCCACCCCATGTCTCTGCACAGCTGATCATTGTACCATATATGCAAGGCACCCACACACGATCTTCTATAGTACTTGGGGGAGTATCTCTTCATGTATTTATCCCATCTCATAACATCTCCTTCCATTTCTCTTATGCTGGGTAGCTTGAGACTGCCGTCGAGAAGATGTGTTAGCCATCTACACCTCATCTCTGAGGTATATAAATTGGATAGACTCTCTGAGTATCCAATTATTGCTAGTTGTGGGATCCGTGGATGAATGCATTCCCTGAAATTATATAAAGAATTCATCTTATTTTAAAACGAATCGATATGATATAGGATAAAACATATTAATTTCTATGGAAAGATTACCTATAGAGCGGAACTGTCGCAGTTGATGAACCCATTACATATCTTTGAAAGGTGCTTGATGTGAAAATGTCTTTGAGCTTTATATCGCCCCTGAAACCAGTAGCGAGGATTACCACGTCCGTTTCTAGGGTTGCAACCTCTCCATCAACCATCACACCATTTTTGCAAAAGCTAAAGCTCTGTGCTTTCTTCAAAATGATGCTTCCCTCTTCCACTTGATCGTAGAAGTCTTCCGGCACAGCTGTGATCAAACAAGAAGACATTTCTTCGGAGAAACTATGTTTTGGGACCATCCCGTACTTCTTTAGGGGAAGCTTCCATCTAATATAGCTTTCCACAAATTTCGAGAATCCCCATCTCTGTAAATCCACATTGAAAAATATAAGAACGAAAATTTCTATAGACAGCCCATGTTCCTTTTTTTTTTTCTGCTATGTCAAGAACTGCATTAAACAAACATCCTAACTTTTTTTGTCAATGACATACATGCCTATAAGATGCTTATAGGGAATTACCAAAGGTGAAAGCAGTGTAGCTAAGAGACTCAACAGCAGCCCTTCACCTGGCTTATGAACCATAAGCTCAGAGAAGCGATTAAGATAGAGAAGCGCAAGGGGCACCCCCCATGGATAGTAATTAGGAACGTTCCAATGTTCAGTCTTGTACAGTACAGTACATGGGAACTCCAACCCTGTAATCATGAATAAATAAATAAATAAATTTATTAAGATCATGGATCAAACCAGTGCATGAAATCTCCAATTCCAATAGTTTTAGTCAGATTTTATGCAACATCACTGCATTTTCACTTCCTAGAGATCCAAGGCCATTGGAATAATAAGATCAGATTGTTATGATGGATGCTTTACCATATAACGGTGCTTCCCATTCCTCTACACGTTAAGTAAACATGAGGATATCTTGTTTGTGCATGAAATATGTCTCACCATTTTCCCTAGAGCATTCCACTGCAACGTCCAGAGCTGATTTCTGGAGTCCAACTACTGTCACCCGCTTTCCTTTAATGAATTCAGCTGCACTTGCATCATCCATGGCAGAGTAGTTCATAGAGTGTAATACCTTACCACCAAACACTTCTGGGCCTTTGTTCGGCGGAAATTCCGGAATGTTCGGAACATCGCTGAATCGTCCGATGCAAAGGATCACAAATTCAACTTCATAAACCTGTTTTTCATGAAGCAAGTCTTACTACCATTTTCTTGTAATTGTAGGAACTCAAATCCCTAAACAGATCAATATATACTACTGTTATCTGGAAACTTACATGTGTGATCGTATGCAGCAAACAAGAAAAGAGAAAATAAAGCAAAAGCAACCATACAACAAGAGCAAGATGATTTACGTGATTCGACTTGAAACCTATGTCCACGGGTGAAAATGGAGAAAAGCTTTTACTATGATCGAAGAACAAAGATTACAATGAACAGTATGGTGACACGGAAACTGACAAAGCCCAAATATAAACCCCCAAAACCCTAATTTCCGTAGGTTGGATCTGGACCCGAATCAGATACAAAACAGGTCAAAGGATTCGCATTGCTCACCTACGCCCGTTTTTGGGTCATATTCGGGGTTTTCACCCAGGTTATATCTCAGGTTAAATACAAGACATTAACCCAACAACTACTAACCCATAACTTTTACGATTAGTTTCCAACACAAAAGAATAATTCAAGATAGAGAAATAGGGTTCTTTCTGATACCCAAAGTAAACCTTATTTCATAAAATTTCATCTCAATAAGTGCCATACGTTTTTACCAACCCTTTTATATATAAAACATAACCAAACCTATCTGATAACAAACATAACCTAATAATCGAGATTCCTTCTTAATAACTACCTCTTTAACAAACTTTAACAACTTCTATAAACCAAAACAAACTAATTTAATAATTAATTCTATGCCTTGTTTATTCTGGCCCCTGCTCAACACCAGCCATGGCTCCAATGAATGCTGAGGACCGGTTTGAGCCTTGCCCTGCGTTGGACCCAATGCAACTCACACTAAAATATCACGGAACGGCCTTGCCCAGCTAACAGGCAAATTGGCTTGGGTATCTAGGTCTGTACAATAACCTGACATTGATGCCTGAAAATGAATCTTCACAGGTCCAAATTAAAAAATATAGCTGGCCCACCTCACTTCGGCCAAAGCAATCAGAAAAGAAAAAAATATTGCTAAAAAAATGGGAAAGAAAAATGCCAAAGAAGAATGATTTTCAGATCGTAACTAAGCAACTGAAGTTAGCTTTCAAAACCTAAATTGGATACCTCAGTTGATTGACTCTGGGTGTCCTGGACTGTAATATTCCATTTCCCTCTAGGGCTGAAGGCCTCACCAGTGCCTCCCCAGAGATCCCATGACAACATCTCTTCCTCCGTTGCTCCCTTGTAGTCCATACAGATGACTTTCGAGTTAAATTTGATGTGCCGAAGTATATCGAATTCGCTAGCATATGATTCGATATACTCCATGACTTGTTTGTGGTCAGGGAAGTCTTCTTTCACTGAAGATGACCATGGGAAATCTGAAAATTGATATAACTCTTTTGGAGTCTGGAGCTTGGTAGTTGCTACCGTGTGGGTCCAGACTCCTCCGATGCCGCTCCGTGCTTCGAATACGATCGGCCGGAAATCCTTCTCTAGAGTGTACTTACAGGCAAGGAGGCCACTGATTCCAGCTCCGATGATCGCCACCCGCCTCTCCATTATCAACACCAGAAAATGAATGCAGTATTTAGCAGTTTTCAACCTCTAAGGGCCTTTTATACATGAAATGAGAGGTAACCTTATCTTTATCATAAGTCCTTTTATGTGAACTAGATTTGGAAGTGAGATTGTGACACGTTCACCTACCCTTCATGAATCAAAGATCAATACTGGCTTTATCATTTGATTAATTGAACCAGATCTCGTTATCCATTGCCAGATGAGCAATAAAAGGGAATCTTCACTTTTGGATTGGTTGTTAACAAAGTGGGTGTCGTGCCCTGACTGACTTGCTTTGATTTTTATCTTCAATTTTTGTTTTCAGGAGTTTGGGTTCTCACGCGGGAAGCTAAGGGTTGAATCCCCTTGGCAGCAATTCCGCATTGTGCAATCTAGTTTTAAGGTTAGAGTAGTTAATAATGTAGTTGTCTTAAAAGGCTGTCCTGGCTCCCAGCCAAGGCCAGCCCATTGCCTAGTCTAGCCTAGAAAGATTGGGTTCTGGGATGAACCTATACTTGAACCCAACCCAAGCCTTAATGCTTAAATTAAAGGGAAATAAATGTTCTGGTCCAATATTTGGTGTACAAGATGGCATCTAGGACACTAGGGACGTCATATGGAATAAAATGCATATTTTATATTCAAAAAATGAATCAGTCAGTGAAAGATTTTTAGTTTAGTATAGCTGAAAAACCTTATTTCAACTTCTTTGGCTTAATTATATAAATTCTCATCCACTACTCCTCTGTGGTCGATATATAGATTTACCCCGGGTTTGGAGCCACCATTAATGGGGGTGATCAAGTACCTGACTGTACCTACCCCCATTAATGGTGGGAGTATCGGTCCTCTTAACTTGCTCTCCACTTTGCCCTATGTTAGGGGGTGGGCACATCAGCGCTGACAAGTGAAACACCCCCCCAAAAAGTGAAAATCACTTGTCAATGCTGATGTGCTCGGCCCCTGACATGGGGCAGAGAGGAGCGGTGAGTTTAGAGACAATCCACTCTCTAATGGTGGCTCCAAGCCCAGCGCAAATATTCAGGTGGAGGATATCATCTGGGATGATATCGTATGTACCACACCCCTGATGGGACCACTCAGGGGGTGAAATCAATTCACTTTTTGGAGGTTTTTGATTCCCCCTTCTGAGTGGTCACATCAGGAGTGTGGTGCACTTGATATGGCACCGTAAAAAGATGTCCATTTCAAAAGCAGGGGCCCAAAAATGATCCATATTCAACTTTTTGGCCAAGTGTAGTCCCATGGTGATCGTCAAAGAAAACACAGCTACAAAAAAAAAAAAAAAAAAAAAAAGTCCATACCCATTACAATAAGTTAAAGTGAGAAAATCCTTTGGAGTGTGGGCTCCACGCAAAAAGTGCATGGGCGCACACCCTTTGTGAGGGGGTGAATGGTGCTCCCGGTGTAGAGGATATGTCCCCTAAGTTAAAATATGGGAGCAAATGTCCCGTCCCTCCCACCTTATTCCATAGGACATCCTCTAGTGTTGGTGTCCTAGACACCAATTCCAAGATAAAATTTTGTTAAAATATACATGAAAAAACTTTAAAACTCCAACCAAATTAAGGAGTGCCCAAAAAAATAAGCAGAGTCTTCAGGTGAAGTTTAGTACGATGTCAATGATAGAGGATTCTGTGTGTGAGTTTAAAGGGTCCTCAACTCCTCATGGCATTGAAAGTTGTGATAACTTTTGATGTCTACTGTAGAATTACCTTTGAGTGCATTTGGATTCACAAAATTGGAATTGATTTTGGAATTCCAATTCTACATAATTGAAATCCATTAAATTCAATTCAATGGATTTTGAATTCTATTATTTTGATGCATATATTTATAGGTGGAATTGAAATTCAAAAATCTCAATTCTACTATTTGGATGCATAAATATTCAAAAATCATAATGACCCCATTTTGTTCGCACTCTACCTTATGAGTGGCTTGAGATTCTATGGCCCATCACCAAAGACCCTCAAGTCTTGTGAGTTGGGTACCAAAGCTTTGCATTCATCATGCTCGGGATTCTATATAGCTTACAGTTCCTTGATAATCACTATAAAGACATTATGTTCACTCTTATTGGGATTTTAATGCAATCCACCCACAATGAAGATCACTTGGGGAGAGAAACCAATTTTTTTTTTTTTTTTGAACTTTTTTATGAGTTAAAATGAGCTATATTTTCCACTTAAAAGCATTTTGGTCAATTAATAAAATAAAAAAGGGCATTTTGGATAATTCATGTGTTAAAAAACTCCTCACAATTGGTTTGAGGGTGAGGACATTTTAATAATTTGAATTTTTCTGAATATCGATGAGGATATTTTGGTTACATATGGTTTTGTAAAAAGGAATTGAAAATAATACTATAAGTTGTTATTTCAATTTCATTGATTTGGGGTTTCAAATTCAGCATCTCTTAAATCCAAACGTATCCTTCGTGTGTGTGTTGGGGGGCGGGGCTGGGGGGGAGATACTTAACTTTCGTCCCCTCACAGGGGTAATGGTTGTATAAACACACTTCTATTTTTTTTAATGATTTCGTCACGTAAATACTTGTTACATGTAAATTAATGTAGTTTAATATCCTGGCTCGAAAAATCTGTGCTCCCATATTTTTGTCTATTTGTGTAAAAAAAAAGAGATCTGATCAGCTCAAGTACTTGAGCGTACAGCATGAACAAGAGAATGGTTTTTTTTTTTTTTTTTCTTTGTCTTGTGTGTGGTCTTCTGGCTCTTTTGTTTTGTTCGTACATTCAAGTACTTGAGCTAATTATTGAATGTAAAGAAAAGGAAACCCTGGAAGGTCTACATCCCAGGGCCCACTGTTTTTTACTATTTTCAAAATGCCGCCAAATTCAAATGGAAACTCGCTGCATTTCTTTTCTTGTTCCCGGCATTTCTTCCCACCATCTCTTTCAAACCCAGAAATCTTTTCAACTTTTTCCAAAACTTCTCTCCCTTTCTCTGCAACCAAAAGAAGAAGAAGAAAAGAAGAAGACATGGAGAACTCGATTCATGGCGTACCTCCTCTCAAGAGATTCAAGCTTAAGCGAAAGTTAGAAGACGAGTCTTTGAACTCTTCACGCCTTCCAGCGAAGAAGAGAAAGGAATCAAGGTACCCTTCTCTGGACCCTCCTCTTCCTCTATCGATCGACACCTCTTTTTGCTTGCCCGCAAAGAAGAGAATTTGGGCTCTTCAACCCCCCTCCACCCCACAGAAACCCAGTTTGCCTTTCGATCTCAACGTCGAATACCAACCTTCTCCTGAAAAAAAACCACCCACATCGCAGGAAGAACTCAAGTCCTTCAGCACAGCCAATCTCGATTCTGAAGAAAAAGAAGAAAAATCACCAATAGAGGAAAACCCAGCTGCAGATGAGGGATCTAATCACGAAGAACAGAAGGAAGAAGAAGAAGAAGAAGACGATGGGATCGTCTGTGATATTTGCAGGAGCACAGATGGAGACCCTTCAGACCCTATTGTCTTATGCGATGGCTGCGATCTCATGGTCCATTCTACTTGTTATGGCAATCCTCTCATTCTGGGTATCCCAGAAGGCGACTGGTTCTGTGCTAGATGCCAAGCTAATTTACCTTCTCGAAAGGTTGGAGCAGATGGGGACGATGAAGGTTCTTGCTGCCTCTGCCCTGTTAAGGGAGGAGCCATGAAACCCACCACGGATGGGCGGTGGGGTCATATCATGTGTGCTCTGCTGGTGCCGGAGGTCTTTTTTAGAGACCCAGAAGGGAGGGAGAGAATCGATTGTTCTCGGGTTCCTCACAGAAGATGGGAAGAGATTTGCTATGTCTGCAACTCTGTAAGTGGGTGTGCAGTTGAATGCTCTGAGCCCAAGTGCTCGTTGGCCTTCCATGTGACTTGTGGGTTGAAGGAGGAACTCTGTATTGAATACAGAGAAGGGAGGAATGGAGGAGCCATTGTTGCTGGATTCTGCAAGATCCACACTGAGCTTTGGAAGAAGGTTATTTGTTTATTGTTTTCTTGATAGAATTTAGTATTAAAATTTAACTGATTCAATTGTTATTGGTTTGTCTAACAATGGATTTATGTGATTCTTTCTCTCTTTCTATGCAGCAACAAAAGACTGGAAAGTTCAAGATTATAGCTAGGGAGGAGCATAGCAAACAAGATTGATGAGGGATATTTAGGCTTGCTGGTTCATGGATCTCAGTAGCTAATTTTAGCTGAAGTAAATTAGCATTTCCACTAATATAGGATGGGTGGCATCTGTGAAATTATTTATTTTTCTCATTTTAAACTGTGGTTCTGTCTAGATCTTGGCCTTGTTAGCTGCTGAAATTTATAATAATGATGGGTATTTTATTTAGTCTTTATCAGATTCTTGAGTACTGTTTCTCCAAAAGTGCTTCAATCACAGCTTGTTTAGACATCCAAAGCTTTAAAGATAATAGAATTCTAAATCATTCTCATTGGATCCTAATTCCTCAATTTACAGTCCTTACTGTGTATATGCGAGCCACCAATGCCATCACTGGAGCACCATCTTGGATGAGCAGTGTAAACCAGGATGATAAGGTGGTTATGAGATCTGGTTTAAGGTCAATTAATCTACCACTTTATTAATTGCTTTGCAAAATATCAGTTCGGAACATGGAGAAAACTAGGTGAATAAGCTGTATGGTCTGATACTGGATTAGGATATGCCAACCCAAGCCTGGGGAGGATTGATAAAAAGAAAGAGTTTGTCAATTTTGGTTGCTCACTGTTTGAAACTTGACAGGATTTTGTTCTAGAATGGTTAATTGGTAGGTTTCTGTGTTGTAGGGGAGATTAGGATCTATGAAGGATGATGGGCCTTAGTCAATTAGATATGTTCTACAGGTGGCCATGCCATCTCTTAAACTTGGCCACTGTAGGGACCTATAGTTTTGAAAATGGAAGATACTTTCATGATCTAAAATGTCCTGCAAGTAGAGGTTAGGAGATTGACCAATACGATTTAAATAAACTGTCCAATTACAATCATTATGGAACACAAGGAAAAAGTCTTGGTGCCTTTCTATAGGTTTTCTTGGTGCCTTTCTATAGGTTTTTTACAATACTTTGGAAAATTTTTGCAGGCAATAGAAGATTACAATTTTTGTAAATTGGTGTCTTACTGTAACAACCCAGCCCAACTTGGTTTGATATTGTCCAATTTTGGGCATCCCAACATTGGGCTTCTCTCCTTTCTCAGTTTTAAATTGATTTGATCCAAGTAGAGACCATGTTTACATATAATCATAGGATACCCATCCTCGTAAAGCGATGTAGGATCTCACACATACAATATAAATCTCAGTTTTCCAAGAGGTTTTTATATGAAACCAACTACACAAGATTCTAACAGGTTTAATGAATCAAAAACACTCAATATGATATCGGGTTTACACATATTAACAGGGTAGGAGTACAATTAACATCAAGTTAATTAGTAAGCATACCCAGTAGTCCATGATGCAGATCACAGCAGTAGAATAATTCAAATCGGCAATATCAATATTACTATACAGTAAAACAACAATCAAATAAAGTTGGAAGTGGTTTATCAAAAAAAAAGGGAAGGGCGGGGGGGGTGGGGGGATTTTCCCAGATTGGTTCAATATTTTGGCAAAATTGCCAAATAATGAGGTAAAATTAATTAGTAGCCAATTTGGTTTTTGGTGATGTTTAATTACTATTTTAGCCCCAAAACAATTTTACGATAAAATAGGAAACTGAATCCCATTCCCTTATATTTTTGTTATTGCCTTCTCTGACTAGTTCTAACAATCAGCACCTAAAGGTTCTCAACGGTATAAGCACCTTCAAAAATGAACATGGCAATGGCACCACATCAAAAAGCCAAAGCAGCATGAGTTTTTAATTCATTGAGCTCTAAAAACATCATCACAATACTCAATGCAAATTAAATCTTGAAGATGCCAAGTTGCCAAATTGGTAAAGTCTTGGACGTTCATATCACAAACCTGATTCAAAACCCATCTTCTCCTCTAAAACGTCTGTGGAGTTTCTATATAGATTCTCCAAAATAGAGAAGAAGAAATGGGTGGAGAAGGAAACCGGGAGTAGCGCTGAGATGGGTAAAAATGAAATAGGAAAGAGAATAGGAGAGAGGATTGTGTCCACTCCCCTTAGAAACGATAACCTCTGCTTCACGTCAGGGAGCGGGAGCGAACACATTAGCACTGAAAAGTGAATTACACTTCTTTTTTTCTTTCTTTTTCTTTTTCTTTTTTTTTTTTTTTTTTTTTTGTGGGGGGGTGGGGGGCGCATATCAATTTTTGGCGCTGATGTGTCTG
>JAOXJP010000015.1:5554364-5565758 GCA_025762735.1 Platanus orientalis | reverse complement strand
TTTGATTACTCTCACAAAACATGGACTGTAGGTACTTAGAATACCCAAGAAATTTAACCCAAACAGTCCACAAAATATGCCAACACAATTACCTAAATATTACTTAAATAGAGAATTAAAAGAGGCCTGAAAATTAGAGGTAACAAATAAATTGTTGTAGTGGCTGAACCCCGGAAGATGTCTAGCAAGAGGCTCCAACGAAATCCTTTAGAAAACAAGCTAATCGAACCAAAGGGTTGAAGTCCCAAAATTCTTCCCAGAATATAGGGTGTGCTGCCTATACTTGAGGAGTTCCTTCGGGATTTTCTTAGGACGTAATTTTTCTGCAGTCCACCACTTCAATAGGGATTGTCCAAACCTTGTACAACCCTTGGTGAATTCGAACAACTTGAAAAACCCTTCCCTAGCAGCTGGTGACCCTCTTGAAGTTGGACAAGTTTTTTTAGATTCATGCAAATTGAAAAAAACATATTATAGAAAATAGAAGAAGGGGGTAGTTATTTTAACCCAAAGAAAAGGGGCTGGCCTCTACCACCACTGTTAACTTGGGAGTTTCAAAGCCCCTTTCTAGGGTTTTTTCAAATTCAAATATTCATTCATTAAAAGAGAATGAGGCGTTGGGTTGCTTTTATAGAGCATCCCATGCCTAGGGTATTACAAAAATATGGTCCATTAGACCTAAATAACCCTAGTCAGACATTTTCTCTCCAAAATACCCCTAAAGACATAAAATAGACTAAAATACCCTGCTTTGGACAAATTGTTCCTAAACTACCCTCAAAACCGTCTCCCCTTTCAAAGAGACATAAATGTGCAACATGAAATAAATAACTACTAAACATGAAAAGAAATCCCTAAACATGAAATCTAACTCTCCCAAGTGTGGAAATCAGTGTGGGCCCCTATTCGAATCAAATCAAAGGCCTAGATCTCCTTTGTCGCCTCTGATAGGTCTGAAAAGTACCACCTCTGGACCTGATGTCCTCATTATCTATAGATAACCATCTTAATAAAGAATTTGGTATTGTTATCACCTTAATTTTAGCCATTGGATCCAGGATTTCTACTTCCACATCACTTCTTCCAGTGCTAGAACCCTCTCATATTCATCATTCTTTTTCTGCTGCATAAGCTTAAGCCAAAATTGTTGTTCTAGGGGCCCTCTAGCCTCAAACACGCTCCACCACTTTGCCACCAAGTGCACAAGGCCTACAAGAGCCACATGTTTTGGAAATGAAATAGCATCGGACCTGATCTTCTTTCCCCCTTTCTTCTTTAACAGAATAGGAATGTAATCTGATCCTGGTCTAGGTAAGACAACTGACCTCAACTGGTGAAAAGTACTCCCATCCCAAGGAAACCACAATTTGATCGAGCTTGCTTATTGATGGATCCACCTGAAAGTTGGACCAAGTGTGTCCGGTGCTTGCAGTAGGAAAATTCATCCAACTATGTGATCCACAAAACGGGACAGCACGAGGAGTACATCCCGGGACAAAACTAAGAAAACATCAAAATGTCCCATTCAGAAAACCAATCACTAAGTTTTACATTAGCGAACTCTGGTAAATGAGATACTCAAGGAGCAAGGGGAGATAAAGCCTCTAATGGCAGCTTGCAAGCTTCTGATGGTGAGTCATAAAAAATACACTAATTTTGCTCCCTCCAAAGGATCCAACAAGTGATCTTAGGGACTCCATACCAGCTGATCTGCAGAGGTCACCAATATTCTCCCCTTCCCACATACACAACAAGTCCTCCATACAGGATGGCATCATCCATGGCCTCCTCAATCTCCTTAAGAAAAAATTCCGCAAAGGAAAAGCAACTGGACAACCAATAAGGAGGTGACGTATGGATTGGTCCATTGAAGGCTATGTGCATTCTACGCCAAATTCAAAAAGAGATTTTCCAATTTGAAGGTTTTAGAATAAAGCATATATGGAGAGAAGCCAATAGCAGACATGCTTGCGAGAATGGCAACAATTGAGGAGGAAATCATTTTAGAACCGAATAATTTTCCACTAGAATTGATTTCAATTGTTCTTGATGATTTCAATCATTGTATATATAATCGAATGCAAATCTGATTTCCTAAGTTAATGAAATTCATACACAACTACCTATCCAAAAAAAAAAAAAAACAGAGAAAGTTCTCATGGATGAATCCTCTACCTCCACCCCACTTTTGTGAGTTCTGTCCCATATAGCTAGCATACCCTTGACTGTGCAAGAAAAAGGAGCCAGCTGCCACCCTTCCTGGCTCCCTGTGGCTGTGGATCTCCTAATAATCCACTTAGATTGTTGGATAAACATCATTTCAGCTCCGCATGTCTTCATCATCTCCTTTATCCTCTTCCTCTTATCTTTACTCCCTAAATCCCTTCACGTTCCATGACAAGATGCATAACTTCATCCACAAATCCCATTTAAGACCTCTTGTCTTCATCTCCAACACCCAACCTTGTTCTGCCCCCTCCCCTTTTCATAGCTTATACCCCATCTTAAATTCTTCAACTCCCTTGATTCCCTCTACTCTCATTCTCTTAACCAATTTTTGTTGCAGCTGCTACCCTGCTCCCCCCCCCCCTTTTTTTTTCCCTCCTTTTTAGTTCCCTAAGTTACTTCCATGTTTCCTATTCAAAGCCATCGAAAGAGAGCCCTAAAATCTTGGTTATCTCCACTTTTGTAATACCTATTCCGAGACCTTGAAAATTGGCCTCTCCTCTTCTTTTGACGAAACTTTCTACTGATGATAGTTTTCTATCTTGTGTCATCTTCACATATTTCCCGATTGTTGTTGAAAAACTGTTCTTTACTCCCTTTCTTCCTATCCAATAATCCCCATCTATGCCATCCTACTCCCACACACCTTAGGGTGTATCTGGTAACTCCTCCTGACTCTACCTCTTGTTAACCTCTCACACCATATCTAATGCCCCAACAACCCTTCCTCTTGAAACAATCAACCCCCAACCATTCCTACTTCCGTACCATCCTAGAACCCTATTCCCACTTCCCAGTAAACATTAAGCCCTTGTTTGGCCCTGTGTTACTCGTGACAACTCCTCCCACAGTCGAAATCCCCATCCCTACTTCTCTACGCCCACTTCCCAACCCTTTTTCCCTCTTTTGTTTGTCTTGACAGAGTCCAATCCCTCCCTTCCATTTACTTCCACCAGAACCAGAATCATCATGTTTCTCTGGCCCACTCCCTCCACTTCTTCTTTGCCACCCTCTTGACTCAAAACCCCATTATTTGCCTCATCTCATTCCAAACCCAACTCTTCTCTGAATCCCCCCCTAAAACCCACCCCTTCTTCCCTATCCTCCCCTCTGTTCATTACTTCCTCCCCCTCATTTCCCTTCTCCCCAAGATCCTTTCCTTTTCCCATTCAGAACCCTGTGTCCTGAATCCCCTGCAACTCCATAAACTCCAATGTACCCCTCCATTTTGCTTAATTTCTCCATTGCTTGGCTGCTGTAAGGATCTTTGACTCACCCCCTTCTAAGGACATAACCTTCATAGAATGCACCTCGCTTCTGCAATCACCGGAATTCTGGTCTGATTTCTCTTGTTTGTTAGATGGACTGCATTGTTCTTTCCCTTTCTTTGATGATTAATCTTCTATTGAAAAGTTCTTGTCTTTCTCCTTCGACTTAAAACACCCTTCCTTCTTTAAAGCTTTTGAATTGTTGCCATACCATCCTAATTACCACCTTTGCCTCTGGTTTCCTCAATAAGCTTTCTTTTTCGACCCCTTTTTTCTTTCCGTTTCTGCCCCTCCAAACTTCTTTAATCCCCTTTTTTTCTCCCTTCTTTCCCATGTTGATTTGATGATACCCCTCCCGAGTCCCTCAAATTCTCTCCTTGTGTTCTATCCCAAAATGACCTCTTTACCCTTCCGTTATTCTCTTCCACTAACCACTTGTCACCCAAGAAACATTTCCTTTTCCCACTCCTATCATCTTGCATCACTTTCTCACACACATTTTCATTCTTTTTTTGGATAGAATTTTCATTCTTAAAATTGCAAACCGCCATCCCCTTTAAACACGAAACTATTCCCTAGTTTTCTATTACTGCCTTCAATGGTCAAAATCTTTGGTGCTTTCCCGGCCATGGATCAAAATATCAGGGTTGAAATCGGGATCAGACAGGGCCAATCTCGGATCCATGTCTATATTGGGCAATCCTTGAAAGGATCGGCCGATCCAGGTTAAAAGGCAAAAAAAATGACAATTTGTGTTGGATCGGCTGATCCCAATCTGGATCACCTGCTTTGGACTGCTTCGATGCCGATCCGAGGTTAATCCAACTTATCGATAAATGGGCTGATCCGCCCGATCCCGATCTAGGGTTGATCCGACCTAGGATTAGGGATTGGGGTCCGCTGATCCCGATCCGATCCAAGGCTGGATCCAAACCGATCTGACCCAGGATATTTTGATCCATGAGCCAGACAACTCAATTATTTATTGTTTCACAAAGATCTCCACTGTAATCATTTTTCCTTGGTGTTGGATTCTCAACACTAGGAATGCAAGTATCCGATTATTATTGGACTCTGGTTCATTTTTGTATTCGTTTAAAGAAAATACGGATATACATGTATCTGTTTCGATTAAAAAATATCCGATTATAAATGAACCAATTATGGAGATACCCATATCCGTTATGGATAATATTCAAATCTGATTAAATATTTGACTAATTATCCGTATCTGATTATTATCCGATATCCGGTTAACATAATAAATATGTATATTTAATATATATTTTAGTATATATAAATATATATAGAGAATGAGTGAATCCAACGGTCTACACTAAACCCTATCTCTTTATCATATAAAAAGTTTTAAAATTTTTAAAATCCTAATATCTGTTAATCGAATATCCAATTATATCCGATATTTGTTTATAATAATCAGATATATCCGATATCTGATAAACTTAACAAATACAAATTTGAACATGTTTTTCAAATATCCGCTTGGATAATAATCAAATTCGGATATACATGGAAAATAAATGAGCCGAATTCGGATGTACTACTATCCGCATTGAATCCGACTCATTTGCATCCCTACTCAACACGTGTGGTATGCGATTCAGCAAGATACCAGCACACCTCAATTCCTCCTTGGTTTCAGTCACTTATCCATTAAGACATATCCTCCACAAAGATCCACCCACTACTTGTAGAGTTCCGTCCTTAAGTGCCAGGGTAACCCTCTGAGTGATATCCATCTAGGTTTACTCACATCCCTATTGGGAATGGAGTTGATCAATGGACTCCACCTTGCAAACTTCAATCTTCCTTGTGCTAATATTGATGCCCCCCTATCCACTAAATACTCACTCTTCCTCTGATGCCAAGAATGTGACTGCTCTGTTTTTCTCGAAGGGAATGAGCTTTAGGACCCTTTTCCAATTCAGAAACATTGTGATTTTCCCTTTGCATACCTTCCACTCCACTTCTCTAATCTGCAAACAGATTACTTGCCACAATGAAGAGCTGTGAGAATGATGCTTCTTCCAGATCAGGTTTTCATTTTACACATCCTTCCCTTTTCTCTCCTCCTTCCAACCAATCCCTTCCTTTCTTGCTGGCCCATCAATGAACATACTGGTAAGAGCCACTGTGCGAGATCTACCCTCTTCATTAATTTCCAACACCAGCATGAATCATCCTCTAGAAATCTCCTTCCTTGATACAACTATTTCTCTGTCCCCTTCCTTGGGTTCTCACCAGTTTTAACTCCTGCCTCCATACTAAGGCCTCCGAGATACATTTGGTACTTTTGGTTAGCCATGCTGCATTTTTTTTCATGGTACGAGCCATGCTGCATTTGAGACCCATAAAGTAATGTTCATGCTAAAGTCCCTTATCCTCTCAGTGATCTTCAGGCATTTTGCTCTTTGTGGCCAGACCTCGATTTTTTAGAAAATTTTCAATTCAATCGCTATTATATATATATATATATATATATATATATATATATATATATATGAACATATTTAACTGATACAATGGGCCCACAACTATTCATGACTCTTACAGATTCTCAATTTGTTTACCATGTCAAAGATGACCATATCTTAGACAGTTGTGTCATATACCTTCCTTGGTGTAGTTCATTTTCCTAATATCAACTGTCTTGTTGGGTGGTATGCCCATTTCATAGACTATGGATTGGAGTTTGGATAGTAAAGAATGTATCTCTTTTTGTGAGGAAGCTATTTGATGGATTCAAATAATTATGACCAAAATTGTTTTTGCAGGAACTATTTGAGTGGAATGCTCGGTATAGAAAAAAGTTTGGATTTGTTTTTCTTATATGTGCTTCTGGGAGGAGTACACCTGAAATTCTTGCTGAATTGAAGGTAATAGCTTTTTAGTTCTTTTATTTTTTTTCATTGATAAATGACATGTATTCTAAAGACACATCCACAGATGCTGATGGCCTGATGGTACTTACCAGAAAAATTGATTGAATTTTATCATGGAGTTGATATTTTAGCTTTAGTTAAAATGTTAATAAACTACGATTTTTCAGTCTCATCTTTTTCATCGGAGTGTAGTGCTCCCTCTCTATAGGGAGAAAGTGTTTGTGCAGATACCATATATTATCCAAAGATTCTGAACTGTTGAAAGCTTATGTTACACTAACCAATCTATGAGGACTGTATCTGACTGAGGGTTTTGTTGATTATTAGTCATTTGGCAACCTTTTGCTCATAACAGAAATACTTTTGTAGGAGATTTTGTAACCAACATTCCACCCAAGTAGATTTGCATATTTTGTCCATTGGATCACATGAATCTGCTGTTAGGTGGCTATTCTATATCTTTGTTTATTTGCCTCGATTACAGAAACGGTACCCAAACAGGCCCATAGTCGAGTTTGAGATTGCAGCGCAGGAGCAGATGAAGATAACCGAACTACGTCTTGCCAAGCTCTTTACAGCTGAAGCGAAAGCTACTTCTCCGGTCGGTAACCAGTTTTCTGCTGCTGCCATAGCGACAAAAGCAGAAGGTACCCTTTGTAACTAAGTAGCTTTTCCTTTTACTTCACTAAATCATTTAAAATACCATGTGCCCAGTTTGCTGATGAATGCCAACTTGAGTGTTTTTTTCTGCCCTTATAATCTCTACATGTTCACGTCCAGGAGATCTTTTAGCATGGTTCATTTCATCCCCATGTTTTTTCTCACCCTTTGTTTTTTGACATGGTAACTCTCTTCGGCTGTCTTTAGTAACTTTGTGGACTATTTTTTTTTTTTTATAAGGAAAACACCTTTTTTAAAAACTGAGAAGGTACGATCAGTACATCCCAGAAAATATCAAAACAGGCAGACCCTCAGTCAGATACAATGCCATTCCGCTCAAAAATCTAATTGCGAAATTTTGCATTCTTGAACATTGGAGATGAGACACCCATCAAAACAGCAACGATAGAGCTTTTTCGGCTGCTTCCCGGGATCACAGGCAGTCCCTTTGAAAAATGCAACCAATTCACTACATTCACGGACCAGCAGATAACAACAGGGATGTAAGTTTTTACCATCATTCACCCTCTCCTGGCTCCAAACTGCAAGGATCTCTGCCAGACTCACTTTATAAAGAGATATTGTGAGAGAGTGCTATAAAGTTGTGTGAGATCCAACCAAGTTATTCATTTGCGTGTGTGTGTAATACAGCACAATTAGAAAAGATAAAAACCTGATTTGAAGCTTGTTCAAACCCAAAACAGGGGATCCTGGCCTCCACCAAGCTTGAATAAACCCAAGGAATCCACCTTTGGGGAAGACCATTCCTGGTTTTTAGACTTTACAAAGGAAGAACACATTAGTTAAGAGTTAGAATGCAAGAAAATTCTTTATTCATCATTCATTCATTCTAAAATTATGGTTGCCTTTAAATAGGCTTACAACCTTAGACAATTAAAAACTTGTTAAAATAGGAAACTACTTAAAACTCTAAACTTGCTAGCCATGTTTTCTAAAACATAAAATTAAAAAACTTATTTTCCTAAAATTAAAACAACTAAAACTTAGAACTTTATTAAAAAAAAAAAAAAAAACACTATTCCCGTTTTTACTGACACACCCTTAGTAATTTGGTTATAACTTTCTCAAATCATATTGGATTTGCACAATCTTTATCTCGTTAGAAAGGTAACTAAATAACATATCTAATTATACTG
Organism: Platanus orientalis; assembly: GCA_025762735.1. Lineage (NCBI taxonomy): Eukaryota > Viridiplantae > Streptophyta > Magnoliopsida > Proteales > Platanaceae > Platanus > Platanus orientalis. The sequence continues at coordinate 5,557,544 of JAOXJP010000015.1, read as the reverse complement.
AAATAAGCCAAATTGACAAGTTTTGACCTTTGAAAAATTGGGGTAAACATAAAAAATGGGATTATTCTAAGAAAAAAAAAAAAAACAACCAATGTCTTGGCACTATTGGCCTTACTACATAGACACATAAAATAAGCGTTACCCCCCCATAAGACCCTTATTAAACCATATAACATTGCATCTTCCATAAATCGTTCCATGTGTGGACCTCACCAAGGTCAAGTATGGGTCCCACCTTGTTCCCATGTCCTCATCAGTGTGTGTGCTTTGTTCTCTCTCTATGTTCACACTAATTTCGTGAACTCTTTTCTCTCTTGCTTTTAATAACGTTTTCTCCATTTCCATTTCAAAATTAAAATAAAGTAAGTAATTCTGATCAGGTGGTAGGAGTTACTTAGACAGTTTATCCCACTTTGGTTTGATACCAATTTTTGTTAAATTTGATATCTTTCATTCTTGTAATGTAGAAGATCGTGTGAACATAATTGGAGCACATCTGACTGTTGGTACTGAAGCTCCTGCCATCAAAGCATCTCAACCTCCAGTTAGGACCCGCCCTCCCATCACAACCCATGTCCTCGATGTGTCTCGTGGGTCTCCAGGTGCTGGCATTGAGGTACAGTTGGAGATGTGGAAGGGCACTCATCCACGCCCATTGTTTGGTGAGCCAGATTCTGGGGGTTGGATGCTTCAAGGGTCTTCTACTACGGACACTGATGGACGGAGTGGCCATCTGATGGGCATAGTGGACAGAGTGGATCCTGGGATCTATAGGATAAGTTTCAACACTGGGAAGTACTCCCCAAATGGCTTCTTCCCCTATGTCTCCATTGTGTTCGAAATCAAGGAGTCTCAGAGATCAGAACATTTTCATGTTCCCCTTCTGCTTTCTCCATTCTCATTCACTACATACCGTGGGAGCTAAGCGTTTTGTGTTGGTTCAGACTCATTCTCATGACTGATTTATTTGAGTACTGCAAACATTAAAGCTGGTAGAATAAGATCTGGGAAGTAGTAAAGAATGTAAATGTATGAGTGCTTGCAAATGGGATTTTCTAGAGTCTTGAGTTATTGCTGGAAATGTAATTTGCTGGGATCGGTTTCTTGCATTATATAGCCGAACATTACTGGAAGGAGCCCCAACATATCCCACCTTCAATATGCTAACACGTCCATATTTTTTGGGACCGGAGAAGGAACAAGCTACCAAATGAGCCAAATTATGGGCAACTCTCCGATGCTGTGAGGTTCTTCTGGCTTCCAGGCAAATCTGAAGAAAAATACTTGTGGGATAGGTGAGCCAAAGACACGTCTAATTGAGGAATGTGCTGATAGGATGGGTTGCATTACTGGCATTAGTCTCTCACTTGGGTCTGCCACTTGGTGCCATAGCTTGATCCGCAATCCATTTGGAATCTGGCGATTGAGAATGGAAGGTGAATTGGTAGATTGGAAGAAAAAGAGTCTCCAGGTGGGAGAATCACGTTATTAGAAGTGCATGGCGAACCTCTCCTAATTTCTTACCCACTTGGAAGATGCCGGGATTCATGGCCAAGTGGTTGAAGCTACCAGAGGACTTCTTGTGGGAAGAAAGAAATGCAGAGAGAAAAATCACTTTGGCTCCGTCTGGATGTCCAGATTTGGGTGGATTAGAAAAGGAATATGAGAATCCAAAAAGTACAAGGGATTGGAAAGGATTAGAAAAGGAATTAAATGCAATACAATAATCCTATTTGGCATTTGATTGCCAAGAAATAAAAAAATACCTTTTTGGAATCCACAAGAGATCAATGGTCAACATAACAAGGAGGAGTTTCCATTGGATTTGGTCACAAATCTGACCTTCTGAGATGGAAAAGGAAAACAAAAGTAACACAGATGGATTCCATTGGATTTGCACGGAAATCGATAGGTTTCTAATCCGGCTAACCAGATGTGTGGAATCCGTCAAATCAATGGAATCCTTCTCCGGATTCCACTGGATTTGGTCCAAATCCAGATGTCCAGACACAGCCTTTGGGAAATGGATTTGGACAATGCACTTCTCATTGTTGAGATATAGTGAGGAGACACTAAGATACTTTGTCAGATCCAAATATAGCACTCACAACCCTGCTTGGGATGCCCAAGATGTAAAATTGTCTTGCGGGGTTTGCTTTTCTAAAGCTGATGTCTTTCCAGATCTTGCTTTTTAGTGATATATAGAGAGTGGGATTTTGGGAGGACAAATAGGAAGGGGTTGGCAATAAGCCAATAAGGCTGTCAATTGGGCCGGGCTGGCCCAAATCCTGACATGTCTGGCCCAAAAAATAGTTGGGCTGGGCTAACCTGATTTTGGGATGTGCTGAGTTTGGGCCCGATTTTAGGTTCAAAGCTTTACTTGGGCTCAATTCGAACAGACTCAAGTTCAGCCCGAGGCTCAACCTGGTCTGCCCCAAAGTAGTTAACAAGTAATAATTTTATTTATACACTAATATTAAGTCTATATATATATATATATATGTATATATTTATTTATTTATTCTTTTTTGATTCACATATTTTAAACAAATTTACTATCATCAAATAGTTAAGTGTCAGCTGTTTAAAAAAGTTCATATAATGTGTATTTAGGGGCAATATGGGCCTAAAATCAGCCCAAAAATTAAGAAAAAAGTTTTAATTGTGGCAGCCTGAGCTCTGTCTGAAGCCCATTGTTTTAAAATGGGCTGAGTTCTGGCTGACTACCTTAGGCCAAGTTCGGGCTTGGGCCAAGTTTATACTGGGGTAAAACATTTCAGGATGAGTTTGGACTGACCTCTACCCAGCTTAGTGTGGCCGGATTGAAGGCCCTACTTGGCAGACTTTGTGAATTTGGTTCAATATTTCATAACTTTAGCCAAACAAAAATATCACCATTGAAGTTTGGTGTGACAAAAGTGTATTGGGGCCTTCGCCTAAATAGAAGAATGCACTCATCTCCTTAAATGCCTAAAAAAATCCTCAATTTCCATAGGATTGTCAATTTTGGAAGAATGACACAAAAGTGGTGTTTTCAGTAAAAGCCTTTACAGCTCATTAGTAAGGGATGTAGTACGCTTCTTCCCACATAACAAACTTTGAGGAACTTGGTCCCCCCTAGGGTGGAAGCACTCTTGGAGGTGGTACTTTATAGAGCCCTCACAATGGCTGTCTCTTATA
>JAOXJP010000015.1:5539069-5549416 GCA_025762735.1 Platanus orientalis | reverse complement strand
TTAGGGTTTCTTGAATAGGGAGAAAGCTTAAACAAGTTAGGTTTTAGGTTTAGAAAGTAGGGTTGAGGAAAAATTATGGTTTTCTAAGGTGAAAGGTGAAAAAGATTAGGTGGTTTTGACTGTGCAGAAAATTCTGGTTCAAGAAGATGAAATGTTGAAAAGAAATCAAGGGATTATGGTTTGAAGGGAAAACTGCTGGAAACAGTTTGAGTTTAGGGTTAGGGAGGCAAGATTGAGGGAAGATTAGGGTTTTAAGAAGAAGATGCAAAGGATGAAAATGTGCAAAATTTTCTAGTTAAACTAAAATTCTTGAATAAAGAATTTAAGATTAGGTTATGGTTAAGAAGATGACAGCAAATCAATGAAGAATCAAGAGAGATATCAAGAAGGGAGATGTGGTGATTTGTAAATTGGACCTAGAGAAGGCCTGTGACCACGTTAATGGGAACTTTCTTATGTACGTATTGAGGAGATGTGGCTTTGGGGTAAAATGGAGGCAATGGATTTGGAGGTGTCTTAGTTTGGCTTCGTTCTTCGTGTTGTTTAATGGGGTTCCGAAGGGGCACTTTGGGTGCAGTAGAGATATTCGTCAGGGAGATCCTTTATCCCCTCTATTATTTCTCTTGGTGGTAGGGGTGTTGGGGGGTTTGCTTAAGAAGGCAGCTGGGTATGTATGAAGGGTTTTTTTGGGAAATGGGGGGTTGGTGATATCCCATTTGCAATTTGCAAACGATACCATCATTTTTTACAATAATTCTCAATGACAAATTAGGATGTTGAGATGTGTGTTGAGGTGCTATGAGGCAGTCTCAGGCCTTCGTTTAATGAGGCAGTCTCAGGCCTTTGTTTAAATTTGGGTAAAAGTACCCTGATTGCTATAGGAGAGGTCCCTAATTTGGATCAATTGGCGGCCGATATGGAGTGCAAACAAGGATATCTTCCATCCACGTACCTGGGGCTCCCTCTTGGGGCAGCATGTAAACAAAAGGAGGTTTGGTTTCCTTTGGTGGATTGAATGAAGAAAAAGTTAAGTGGTTGAAAGGTTCGGTATCTTTCAAATGGAGGTAGACTCACCTTGATAAAGGCTTCACTAGCGAGCATTCCAATTCATTTCTTATCCGCCCTGGTTATGCCTAAGTCGATTAGTAATTCTCTGAAAAAGATTCAAAGAGATTTCCTTTGGCAAAAGGGGGATAACGGGAGGGGTCTACATCTGGTTTCTTGGGAGAGGGTTTGCAGTCCGAAAGACAAAGGGGGAGTTGGATTGAGACTGTTGGAGTCCATGAATAAGGCACTTTTGTGTAAATGGATGTGGAGATTTGGGAACGAGCCAAGTAGTTTATGGAGGCAGGTTGTAGCTGAGAAGTTTGGAGCCGCAGATACGTGGAACATCATTGCACCAAGGGGGCCTTATGGGCGCAACATTTAGAGGGGTATAGTGCAGTACGCATCTACTTTTTGGATAGGGTTGGGTTTTGTAGTGGGGAATAGAAGCCAAGTAAAAATTTTGGAAGGATATTTGGTGTGGAGAGAGGTCGTTGAGACAGGACTTCCCTGATGTGTATGAGTTGGCAGTGGAGCCAACGTCTTTGGTGGCGGCTAATTTCTTTGTTTAGGGTAGGGAGATTGTGTGGAATCCGATCTTTAGAAGGAATTTGCTTGATTGGGAAGTCCCCAGAGTAGCTGATCTTCTAGCTCGTTTACAGGCTTATTGTGTTGATCCAGACCAGGAAGATAGGTGGGTTTGGAAACCTTCGATGGGAGGAGGGTTCTCAATGAAGTTTTGTTATGGCCACATAGCTACGACATATCAGATAGTTGGTCAATGGAGGGAAGTTTGGAACCACAGGGTACCTCCTAAGGTCCAATTCTTCATGTAGATAGCGGTGCTGGGGAAGATATCTACCACGAAAGCTCTATGGAGAAAAGGTTTTTATTTACCTAGCATATGTTTTCTTTGCTATCATGACATGGAGACGGATTCCCATCTCCTTAACCACTGTCCTTTCTCATGGGACATTTGGTGTGGCATCTCGAGAGACTTCGGCTCAACTTTTGTTGTCTCCGCGGATCTAGGGAGCCTTCTGCTAGGATGGAGGAATATGACACTTAGCTCGTTTGGCAAGAGGCTGTGGAGGTTGGTGCCAGCAACGGTGTGTTGGGCAATCTGGTGGGAAATGAATAATCGTGTTTTTAGAGGGCAGTCAGAGCCGGCCTAAAAGGTTTATAGAAGAGCTAGGGATTCTATTTTGTTTTGGGCAAGAAGGTGTAAGGGTTTTGAGGAGATTCCTCAAGGGGACCTTTTTAGAAGGCTCCCCCTCAAGGGGACCTTATAGAAGAGACAGGGAAAGTGTCATTGGTCTAACTGAGTATTGAGGCCTTGTTTTTTAGAAGGCTCCCCCTCCTCCTTTTCTTTTGTTTGGGACTTCTCGTCTCGCTTTCTTGTTCTTTCTTCTCTTTCTTAATAAATTTTTTTTCTATCAAAAAAAAAAAAAAAAAAAAAAAGAAGGGAGAGAAAAGAAGAAGAACAAGAAGATTAGATGCAAAGATTAAAGAAGAAGAGAGAAGAAAAAAGGGAAGGAGAGAGTTCACCTCATGTGAGGGGTTCTAGAAATACCAACCCAAATTGTGGACTCCATAATCAATCTTTATTTATCAACAACTATTACAATATGGGATGGCTAGGCCTATTTAAAGGGTCAAAAATCCAATTTAAGAAAATTCCTAAATTACCCCTCTAATAGAGCTGTACAGCCAGCTCACTTCTATCCCAAATAAAACTTTAAAAAAACATTAAATAAACTTCTAATAATCACAATAACTCCCCAAGGCTTTATGCCTTGTTACAAAAACCCTTGTCCCACTAGATCAAACTAAAAACTTCCTATAATTAAAATTAAAAGACACCAAAACATAAATTAACCCCCTAACTACTAGACATCCATGGTCTTTAAGTTTCTTCTTCTTCACATAATGGGCTCCTGCATCAATGTATAACAGAGGTATTTATTTTTGTTTTACATCCATGGTCTTCAAGCTTCTTCTTCTTTAATATTGAGAATAGAATAGTGAAGCAAGTTCCAAACAGCAGCCCTGAAATTAATTACTGATGGGTAAACATATTACAACTATCAGAACAGTATCCATATATATCTAATAGGGCAGAGTATATCCAAAAAAACCAAGAATGGAATAGATTAATGGTGATAGGGAAATCAGAGATTTATCTCAGCCAGTAGAACCCCTTAATGGTATGATTTCAAGAGCTGATGCAACGACAAAGAGAAACCCTTAACAGGATTGATGCAGGACTAATAATTTTTTTGGACAGATTTTAGGTGAAAAATGTAGAGAACATCAAGTATAAACCAAAATAAAAAAAGAACAGATATGGAAGAAGGAATTACCTAGGCCTCCACCTAGCTCGCACAAAGCCCATGGGGGAAACCACTCCTGGTTTTGGGTTGATCACACACATTCATGCTAAGGCTCAGCACTGAGAAGAGGGAAAACCATAAAATTTTTATTCAAGTCAATCATCAATAATCCATCTAAACGTGCAGAGAGGTTTTAAATGCCTCTCCCACCCAGAAATTACAAATAAAGTCATAAATCATAAGAAAAAAATAAAAGTCCTATCTAATAAGCAAAATAACAACTAACCCCCAATTTAACAAAAGTTTAATTATTCCCCCCCTACATAATGTGCATAAAAGTAAAGCCAAAACTAAGTAAAAGTAGTAAAATGGAAATGAAATGGCTCTCCATGGCTGCCATATGTCCAAAGAAGTGGGTCCCACCCACCCACACACAATGTGGGTCCCACGTGCAGCTCCTTTTCCTCATCAAGGATGCCCCAGCTGTAGTTAAGTTATCCAAAACTCGCACTTCAGTCAATCTAAATCTAGGGCAGAACTCCGACAGTGCTGATGCAGCCAAGTGGTCTTCTTAGATGTACTACAGTCTTATAAAAAAAGATATGTAACAGTCTTCAACAGGGTAGTAGAGGACAGGCCGTTTTTGTTTGTCCCTAGGCTGAAGACTGTTATACATCTTTTTTTTTGTTAAGATTGTTATACATCTAAGAAGACCAGTAGGCTGCATCAGCACTGTTATACTAACATCAGCACAGGTTCTATTATAGAAGAATCTAATATATAGTTATTTTTCGTATTTGTTAAGGGAGAGTATCCCATTCCTATCATGTTTGTAACTTTCTACCTCATTTTGTGCTCTTTTTCCTTTCTGTCTCCCTTCTTCTCTTCTTGATCTATGTCTGTATCTCTTGCCTTTTTCTCCCCCCCATCCCCCTTAATACATTTCCCTTGTTATCCAGCATTAAAAAAAAAAAAAAAAAAACTAACAGAGCATCCCAGAAAAGAAAAGAAAAAAAAACCTCTTTTCAAATAAAAAGCTAAGAATAATAACATAGCATTCAAGAAAAGAAAAAAGACTCATCAACAATCTCTAATTATATTAGGACAGCAATAGAAACTAACAAAGACTCTTAAACTCTCCTAAGTCAATTCAAATAGAAAGTAGAGACTCTAGGAGTGCTGTATGGTCAAACCAGTTCAAGATTCTATTTGATATCTAAATTAGAATTCCAAGAGAAGTCAAATTTGGCTCAGGTGCACATTGTGAATGGTTTAGCCACACCCTAGAGAACCTCTTTGTGTGTGCTGCACCATGTGGCACCCTTTGGAGACTGGTAGGACCCATGTTAGTTTGAGTCTTTTAGAATCTATGGATGTAGATTTTGATGGGTTGGGCTGATTGATTTCTATCAACTTTTATTTTATTTTATTTTTGTATTGAGTGATATAAAGGAAGACCAATTATTTGGAGAAGTCGAATGAAAACCACCTGCAAAAGTATCTGCAGGATAACGACTTTAGGGAGAAAAAGTTTAACTTTTTCTTTGGAGGTCCAATCCTCCCAGAGCTTTCATTTAGTGCAAGAGAGAGGAAACACAAATAGGTTGCAACATTCTAAAGCAATATAGTATGGGAACAGAGATGGCAGCTTTGGACAAAAGGTACCAGTAATATTTCCTTGGGGTGACTGCTGGTCACAGTCAGGCTCATGCTTTTGTCCTTATTAATCATGGTCTTAGTGCAAGAGAACTTTATTGCAGTATGTTTTTACCTTATGTAAAATTAGTTTTAATGTTTATTGTTTATTGTTTTTTTCTTTTACTTCATCATTTAGCTTGCTGCTTTTGTTGACCAGGAATTTGGATCAGATATGTTCAGAGGACTACAGGTACCAGGCCAGCGGATAAGGAACCACAAAAGAGAGATGGAATGTCGCAGTGACATAGATAGATTAAATGCCCCTTTTCTTGCAATTTATGAATCTCTCATACCTGCAGAGGAAGAAAAAGCAAAGCAGAAGCAGCTGTTAACATCATTGGAGAAACTGGTCAACAAAGAATGGCCTAGTGCTCAGTTGTACCTTTATGGATCTTGTGCTAATTCATTTGGAGTTTCCAATAGTGACATTGATGTTTGCCTTGTGATTGAGGATGCAGATATTAGCAAGTCTGAGATCTTGTTGAAATTGGCTGATATTCTAAAGTCAGATAACCTCCAGGATGTGCAGGTGAATTAGGAAGCTTCACTCCTTAGACTTGACAATATATATTTCATTGATCAATGGTTTGTAATGGAATTATCTGGGAACTATGTCTCATTAACAATAATTTTGTTTCAGATCTGTTTACTTACTTATTGAGGAAGTGTATCTAGATGCCTATTAAATATAGAGAAATGCTTTGGAGACCACCCATCTGTCCCTCCCTGTGTAACTGTGTTCCTTACTGGCCCAACCTTGCATTTGGAATCATGGGCAAGGGACAGGCCAGAGCAGACTGGGGAGGAGCAGTGTTCTTAGCATTGCGCTTAAATATTTGCTTCTTTTAAACAACAGGCAATAGGAGAATCATAATTTTTTAAAGAAAAATATGTTGGTTTCAGCAAAATTTTATTTATTTTACTTATCAAATGCTTCATGCACTAAAATAACACAACATTGATTACCAACTTGTTACCATCATCGATGCCTTATACAGTTATACCAACTATTTTAGTTGGCCACTTAGTTCTTATTGCGCCATTTCATTATGCCTACAGCCTAACCTTTCATTAGCGTGTGCCATCACATCTGTTTTCACCAACATGTTCCCCTACCCTGCTTGGACACTTTCACTGGTCTCAAAGCGCTTCATCTCACTGTTGCCTTCCCTTGATCTCTATTGTACAAGACCAACCATCTCCATTGCCTTTAATTTATCGCCCAGCTGAACCACTCCTAGATTTTGTTGGATGCAAGATTCTTATTTTTCTGTTACTATTCTTATGTGGATTTTCTTAGTACTTATTTTATTTCTTGATTGCTCAACCGAAGCGTCATAACTTGTCCTACTGCATCATATAAAATTTTTCTTTTAGTTTGATCAGAGTGAATTGGTTGCATAGCATGTCAGAAGCACATATCATTAGTCACAACTCACAAGTTCTACTTTTATAGCAGCAAGCCCCTTTAATTTTCACTCCTTATAGATAACTGAATTGAGATAAGGCATTTCTGGTATTCCTTTGTCATCAATAATTGACACCCGCTTGCATCATCTATGGTAGTGACCCCCTCTATTTCTCACCTAGTGGGATTTAGAAGTGGACAATGGTTCACTGTTTTTTGATCCTTATGATAACTGACATAGATGAGGCTTTATCATCTTTAAGTGGTGAGAAATTTAGGAAGATGCTACTGGTTGTTGATGCAGTGCTTTGCTTCCTGGGGGATGCCCCTATAATAAGCTTCAAACAATGAATCGAGTCTCTTTTTGAAAAAAATAGTTTATTTATTAGCTCATCATAATACAAGAGTATGTAATGAGAATATTTAATATTTAATTAGCGGAATATCCTTTTTAACCTTTAAATATGCTATCTAAGGTAACTTACCAATACTTAATATGAAGTAATAATCTTTATGCACTTCCAGTTTAGCTGTTGACCCATTCTTTTTTACCCTTGCTTTATTTTTATTCCCTAGTCTGCTTCTTTATTCTAGTTTTCGGTAAGATCTTTGTCAGAGAAGTGTTAATGGAATGTGGCAACCATTGGCTCCTGTTCTTACTAAAGTACAAGAACAAACAAACAGCCTTATCCTATCTATTTGGGGTTGGCTACATGAATCCTGCTCTTACTAAAGTATTTAAAAAAAAAAGAATGAAAGAAAACTCAACAGGGATGGCTACAAGAAGAGAAATCATGACTTGAAGTGTCAATAAACTGCGAGATTCCAATGTGGGATCAACACCCTAGGCCTTGAGTGGATGATTTATACTGGCTTCAGTTTATAATGATTTTGGGGGAGGTTTTAGATTAAATTTTGGTGAAAAGTAGTTTTAATAAAAGGGGATGGGAGTTTTCTGTGACAATTCCTGTACTTGTTTGGTATGACATTTAGTAGGAGGTTAAAGGGTTAGATTGTTTTGGTGGTAATTATCATTTCTTATATGCCTATTTGTGCAATACTGTTACACTGGTATTTTATTCTTTTTTTTTTTTTGGGTAAATTACACTGGTATTTTATTCAATGGAGGTTATTGGGCAGGTTTACACTCCTAGCCAGGGGCTGAGAGAATTGCTATGATGTCAAACTGTTAAAAATCATTTAGTACTTTTCAATGATTTCCTTTAACAATGTTTCACTGGCGAGGAACAAAAACCACTGCTATGATATGGGAAGTTTATGGTTATTCACAATGTGATTGTGTGGTAATGCAGAATCTGTTTGTAAAAATGCTTGTAAAAGCATCAATTTCCTACACAAAAAATAACGCAAAATTGGTGGTTAGGCACAATGTTTTCGGCAAACTTCTGAAGATTCTTTCTCAGCAATTTTTTTTTATGTGTATGATCCTTACGGTTATTTATTTATTTCTATTTTTTTTTTTTCTGAGGGGTGATTTATTCAAATGAATGAAAATGTTTCCTTTTTTCCAAATATTCGCCATAGATCTGAGGTTCTTGCTTGACAAGTTTTTGCAATCTTCTGGTTCATCTAATAATTTTTCTATCTGAGGGATGATTTATTCATGTGATTGAAAGTTGTGCCTATTTCCCAAAAAAAGGCTGTGAGGAGCTGACATGTGTCACAGAAAGGATCTTACCCTGATAGTCACTGCCAGGATCTTAGACATTGTCAAAATGCTATCCTCTGGGAGTCTGGGTCATCTAAAATTTTTTCTATTTGAGAGATGATTTATTCATGTGATTGAAAGTTGTGCCCATTTCGAAAAAAGGCTGTGAGGAGCTGACATGCGTCACAGAAAGAATGCCTTAAGTGTGTTGGAAGCAGTAAATAAGAATAGTCCAACAAAAAAGAAGAAGAAAATGATACTAATTCAATTACTATTTATTTTTAAAGTTGCTGATTCACTTGCTTAAATATGTGCTTCCGATCACCAATTGCTGTAAATATTATCCTTTTTTTATTTATTATTTACAAATGTTTAAATTAATAACATGTTTTCAGGAAAAGTACATTCAGCTGTTTAGATCTGTAATGCTAATCATGTTGCTTTAGAACTCTCATGGAAATTTCTCTACTGGGTTCTTATTTAGTTTTGTTCTTAATGACTACAGGCGCTGACACGTGCTAGGGTGCCTATAGTGAAGCTTATGGATCCAGTAACTGGAATCTCCTGTGACATTTGCATAAATAATGTCTTGGCTGTTGTTAATACGAAGCTCCTTCGAGATTATGCACGGATAGATTCTAGATTACGACAATTGGCTTTTCTTGTGAAACACTGGGCTAAATCACGAGGAGTCAATGAAACATATCAAGGAACATTATCTAGTTATGCGTGAGTTACTTATGATCATACCTACACAACATACCTAAAGCAACAAGCTTTAGAGAAGTGTACCCGTCTTTTTTCCCTTTTTTAATTCTGGTAAGCTAACAATAATAATTGCTTTCCAGGTATGTTTTAATGTGCATTCACTTCTTGCAACAGCGTAAACCTGCTATTCTTCCATGCTTACAGGTATGCAATGATATATATATATATATATAAAATTTATGTATTTATTTGTTTAATTGTCAATCATACAAGGTGTTGAGGGATATTTAGTGCTTTGGATTTAAATGCTCCATGTGGTACACCTAAATAGTGCTTTTACTTTACTCTGTTAGTAGTTTGTTTACATGCTGTACATGTATACTTGCCATTATGTGAACTGTTTTTCTTTTAGAATACTGTTTGTATACTTTCCATTATGTGAACTGTTATTATAAAATATTGGCTTCATTGTGTTGTAATAATTCATCACTGTTAAATAATATGCTTGTGTCATTACAAGGGTAACTACTTCACCATTGTTTAATACACCATTTTCTTCTTCTGTTTCATTTTTTGGGTAACTTTTTCTTCTTCTGTTTCAATGCATATCCAATTATAGGTTTTCTCTGTCATGTTTAATATTTGCTGCTCATCAGCACCATCGATCTGGCAAGCAACAAATGATTATGTTATATATCTGTTATTTATAGAATTGGCAAGCCAAAGTCTTACATTTCTGTACCTTTTTTATGAACACTGTAGACAAACGAGGAACATAGTCTGTAGATGCATAAATATAGTGGAAAGTAGTTAGATGAGGAACTTGTATAACAACAGGTAGAGGAAAGAGGGTGGAAACCTAGATGTTCTCTGTACTTGTTACAGTTGTAGGAGATTCATCGACAGGTTCCACATTCTAAAAACAATGATGTGCTAAAAGAAAAAAAAATGATAAAAAAAAACTAGAGGTCTTCCTTGCAATTTGATTGTAGGTGTCACCTGAATTGTAGATCCAGTTAGGATGGAAACATCATGTGTAATGGCAGAGTTGTCTATCTCAAGTTTATTTGGGGGTCTTAGGGTGCTAGTGCACTACAACTAGCAGTTATCTGACAGTAATATATGAATTACACCCCATGATCGGTGCGTCAGGTTGGTAACCGGGCTCTGGGGAATTACCATGGCTACTACAACCCGACAGCAATATATGAAATAAAAAAGGAAGAAAATGTTCTGTGATGACAAAGTGTCTAGTGTTTATTGTGAATTATAAGCTGGGACATGATGTGTTTGGGGTTCAAAAAAGTGTTCAGGTGTAAAACAAGACACACCAAATTCAAAAACACTTCATGTGTCAAATGTCAATCAATGAAATGCCTACATAAGCCGGTGTCAACACAGACAATCATTCTACAACAACAACAACAACAACAACAAACAGCCTTATCCCAACTATTTGGGGTCGGCTACATGAATCCTATTCCGCC
>JAOXJP010000015.1:5527787-5538969 GCA_025762735.1 Platanus orientalis | reverse complement strand
GTATGGTAGAGAGAGAGAGAGAGAGAGAAGAGAAGAGAAGAGAAGAGAGAGGGAGAAGAGAAGAGAGAGAGGGGGGGGGAGCTTGTCGTGGTGCAACTCAAAGAACAAGATGAGCATGGAGAATGGGCCCTTAGTTGTGGGGGGCCTCCCTCACCTCCAACCCAAATAGAAGTAAAGAACCACTGTTTCTTTACTTTTTAAGGGGATGGGCCCATAGTTGTGGGGGGTACTCCCTCACCTCCAAACCAAATAGAACCACTGTTTCTTTTCTTTTTAAGGGGATGTACCCTTAGCTGTGGGGGGGCCTCCCTCACCTCCAACCCAAATAAAACCACTGTTTCTTTTCTTTTTAAGGAGATGGGCCCTTAGTTGTAGGGGGACCTCCCTCACCTTCAATCCAAATAGAACCACTGTTCTTTTACTTTCTAAATAATAGTTATTTTTCTTTATTTCAAGAAGAATGTTGACAGCAGTTGACGACAAGCACCAAGACAACATAAGATATACTCCTTACCTTGGCGTCTTTCCAAATCTCCCACATATAATACCCAAGTATATAAAAAAAAACATGCACTTTGAGCCCATCAAACCTCGATTGCATCCTCTGAACCATTCATTTAGTGGGCCACCTCTTTAGTAAGAGCCATGAGGCTTGGGCTCTACCCGATTTTAATACCCGGGATCAGATATGGCAAAAAACCACTGGCAGCTTTAACATAGAGCCGACACATGGTGCAGAAATGGGCGGGAAATGTATTTCAAAGGAAATTTTGACTTAGTACGGTTTTTGCCACACCTGACCTCAGTTCACATTTAAAACTCTTGGGTTGGATTGGAACTGAAAAAAAATTAAACCTAACTAAACTATTAGCATTGTATTTGATTCTATATTTTTGTGTTATAGTACTGATTTGTAAGTGAAATTACTACATTTTAAGTCTGTATGGTACTTTAGATTGGGCCAGGCAAAGATTGGGCATGGATTGGCCCTCAATCAGAACCATTTTTGGTTAAGTGGTAACACTTGTGGGATGGATTCAAACCACTCAACCCTTCTGAACCTCATTCCAAATCACTTCAAAAACAGAATTGGAGAGCTAGAACCTGGATGTAAGGGTTGGTGGGCCATTTGTATGCCAGTGGGGTTGGTTCCATAGCTCACATAATATCCCTCAAAGTAGAACATAATAAACATATTTCATATTACATTCCAGTCTCATTCTAACACTTGGAAAGCTGGGAACTTTTCAGAGAGAAAAAGAGATTATTGAACCAAATGCTTAGGACACTAACCCCCATCTGTCAACCAGCTTATAACCAAGAAAGCTTCTTATCACCTCCTCTGTTTTCTTTATACATTGCCCTTTCTAATTCCTATGTCAAAACCAAGGAAAATGGATATTGACATCATTAACTTGCACTCTTTATTCCCTTCAATTTCTTCTGTCATTTCCCCCCCTCTCCTGCCCATCACTGACAACTACAAACCAGACCCATTAGAGGAAAACTGGCCTTTCGGGCCTTTCTGGCCCTTCCTTTGGCTTTGCTCTTGGCCTTCTATTCCAATCTCAAACAAGATTTCTGAATTCCCCTCCCCTGTCACTTTCATGGGCAGATTATAACGACGAGGGAAGCCAAGTAGAGCTGATTGAGACAGACACCTATGAAACATTTCATTTACTTTCTTGTTGAAGCCATTTGGAGAAGACGTCAAGTGTCTTCATATCTGCTCTGTAGTGCTTTTGAGTGAAATCAAGCAAAGACGACCATCTGAAATCTGGGTATATCCTTGGATGTTCCATGTCCACCAGCTCTCTCGGCGGCCTCACCACCTTCTCCGTCTCTGGGCACAGAAAGAAAGCAAGAGATTTCCTTGGCGTTTCACTGTTCACCACCGCTCTATGCAAGCAACTCTTGTACCTCCCGTTCGACAGAGCCTGAAACAACAACCCAATCTCCATTACCATTAAACCCAACTCGAAAACTTAATCTATAGACCTATAAAAATCGAATCTTGCTCTTACCATGAACGTATCTCCAATGTTGACGACGAATGCTTCAGAATTTGGGCTTACAGAAAACCACTCGTCGTCCACAAACACTTGCAGACCACCTACCTGGTCTTGATGGAGGATGGTTAAGGAGGTGGGATCACAGTGAGGCCCTGTTCCGAGAGTGAGATCAGGCTCCTGGCAAGGTGGGTAGTAGTTAAGCCTCATTATTGAATCATTCCCTTCAAAGAAATCCCGGAAATGCGTCCGGTCGACGCCTAGGCTCATTCCCAAGAGCTCCATGATTCCAAGAGAGAGAGTGCTCATCGCTTCACAGTACTCCTGGTACACCCTCCTGATTAACAACGAAATGCTTTTCAATTTGAAGTAAAGGGGATTAAAAGAAAGAACAGAGGAATAAGATTATGGAATCAAATTGAAGTTTTGATCACTTTTCTCACCCGAATTGACTGAAACGTTCACCCAATACGTTCAGGAAATACTTTTCTACAGCCCTGGTGTTTGATGAATTTACTTCAGCTGAATGGCGGAATGAGAGGGTCTCCTTCCATGGGAGTTTGGAGGAGAACCTCCCAGTGAAGCTACTAGCATATCCACAGTGCTCCCCGGGCTGCCTCTGAGCCCTTTGTTTTTCGCAGAGTGCCATATCGAAGAACAAGTCCATGTAGCGATGAGCATCGGCGATGAGTCTGCTATCTACGCCGTGATTTACAACAAGAAAGAACCCGTGCTTCTCGCAAGCTTCCCCCACCTTCTTGGATGCTTCCAGGGCCGCAATTGGGTCTCCCGAGAGGAACCCACCTAAGTTTATGAGTGGAACAGGGAGCTCTCGTGCCTTGGAGCAGGGCTTCTCTTCGTCTGGCCACACGAACTGTATGGGTATGTTGGGTTGGTGTCGAAGCACGGCGGCGTCGAAAACTACAGACTGTTGCTCCTCTGTTCTCTCTGCCCTCGGAGAAGACGTCCGTGGCGGCGGCGGTGGTGGCGGCGGAGGACCCTTCATCAGTGGCAAGTTTGCAATGCAATCAATTGCCATTGTATCTGCTCAGCTGATTTGTATGCTGAAATTTGAACAACAACTGGACAAAGGTTTGGTGGAAGGTTGATTGATCTCAGAGAGATAGAGAGAGGGAGAGAGAGATGGTTAATGGGAAGGGAAGAAGAGAGAGTAAAATAAGTTGAGAAGTGTGAGAGGAGAAAAGCCAAGGCCGCCCATTGGGGAAATCGGTGAAACAAGAATTAGAATCTTATGGGATTCACTCTTGCGTCATTTCTCTCTCTGGTTTTGTGCTCTCTCTGCAACACATATTGTATTGTTATACCCACATATATATATAATACAAAAGAGAATATAGCTATAGCTACAAATGTATATGATTGAGTATTAATTATCTCATTAACCGTAATTTTTTGTTATGGTTTGAACAGGTGGCTATTTTGGTTTTTGCACACATTACCACAATTAAAATAAATAAATAAATTTGGTTTTTGTAGATAATCTTCATGTCCCATAACTGTAGAAATTTAATTAATGTGATAATCTTCTTGGATATCAATTCAATAGCAAGGAGGTCCTCCTAACAAAACTTAATTTAAAGTGATGGGGCACTTTAAGCATTCATTAGGTAGCCTAGCTAGTCTAGCAGGTAAAATTAGGTTGCCCTTGGTGGGTCAGCTTAGCTTGGGGATATGATTTGCTTAAGAACTTAATGGCCCGACCAATTTTGTGTTTGGAATTCGGAACTTGATGAGTAGATTGGAGCAGATTGGCTTCCAAGTCTTGTTTAAATTACCCATTATTGAATGACCCAGCCATTCGTTCGAGCATTTTTTTTTTTTTTTTTTTAAGGAAAACATAAATAAAACCCAAGAAAGAACGGAGGGCCCAAGAGCCATGATATCATTCTCTAACACTAAAGATAACTAGAAAGGGGAAGAAGAGATTCAAGTTCAGGAATTAAGCAGTTTACAACACTCTTAGGCAATAATGTAAGTGGAGTTGTGGATTTGTAAACACACTTACATGATTAGATTAACCCCTTACTGGGTTGAAGTAAAAGAGCAACAAGCAGTAGGGATTGTCCCAAGTTTTCAATTCATTGACCAAGTTTTCATTCTGAATATCGGGGTTGAGAGATATCAAAAGATAAAAGGGTGGTTCAAGCCTGTGAGAAGAGTTTAGTTGTTGACCAGTCAGGTGGGATTGCCACTCAACTCAGTAGACAACTACCCAACTGGAATCCCACCCAAAACACGCACGCACACACAGAGACAACCAGATTTGGCGGGCCAGGTCAGGGATCACTACCACTGACTTTCATGGAATTTGAAGGCCAGCACAGAAATAGTTAAAATGGCGGAAAGAATGGGTTAAGTAGGACCCAACTCTTGAATTGTGCCCTCCTCCCATGGGCCCTAAGTATGTTGTGTGGTTGTCTGGATGTTTTTCAAAGGGTTCTCATTTCATCCTTGTTTGGCTAACGCAGTAACCCCCCTCCCTGTCACCATAGAAAACCATGTATATTTGTTTACCATTCTTCTTCTGCAATAGCATTTAGGATTTTAGAAGAGCATGTATATTTGTTTCTTTATAGAGCTTCATATACGAGTAATTCTTATTTAGAAAATGAATGCTTTTTTGTAAATATTAGTTTTTTGTTAGAGATATAAATAGTAGTGATTTATCATCATTGAACAGTGTAATGCTAACCAAAGTAAGCTGCTTAGGTTTTCTTGTTGCATAAGATTCATTATTACTAATCCAACATAATTTCAATTTCTTAAAAGAAAAGCACTTCCTTGTATGATACATGATTTCTTGTTGGAGTGATTCTCAACATTGATTAGATCAAGTTTAATCAAATCCTACAATTTAAGCTTCCCAATTGTATTAGTACAAGTAAATCATTAAAGTTTGAAAAATGCTTCCATCAGGGTATACCTTGGAGCTATAACTTATATTGGAAATATTAATACTTACACATGATGTAAGTGCGTAGTTTTAGCATACATGATTCTATAATATTGTGTTTGTCTTGTTTCCCAAACTGTTGGATTGAAGTGCTATCCAATTAATGAAATTTGAAATTCTAAATTAGAAGTGTCCCTTTTCCTTTTATATAAAAGAGTAGGTTTTCATAGGAGAATTCATATAAAGTTTCCAACAACTGATTGAGCTGCATGGTTTTTGCACAAAAGTGACATTGAGAAGGAAAAGAGAGGTATTTTGTGAGAGGCTTTCATGTGAAAGGATGTAAGGGTTTAAGGGAAAGGGCTTATAAATCCTATAGCTTTTAGGTTTCTAATAACTCTCTAGGTTTTTTCTTTATCAAGAGTTTGATGAAAATAGAGGGTTGATAAAGGCCTCGTAATTTTTTCTTGCATTTCTCAATTAGTGAAACTTAGATCTCTTTCATCACATGGACACAGCAGCTTTTATGAACTACATAAATCTGTGATATTTTTCTTATTATTTATTGTATTAATTGTGATCAATGTGAACCTAAATTCCACTACATTCCACTACAACAACAATTGGTATCAAAGCCAAGTTAGTCCAACAATAGATATTGGGGAGTTTAGTTGATTTGTGGTCCAACAATGTTGTACCATAGTTTATGCATCATGTTTGGGAAAAATAGGAAGAGGACTAAAGTGTAGAAGGTCGTTCTGCAATTGAGTTGTTTGGTTATTTTAATTCAAATGATGTTGATATTCTAGTGTCTCAGCGTTATTTCTTGAAGTTCGTGGCTCAAGTTATGATAGTAGTAAAGGTTTCCGCCAATAGTTTATAATAGAGAAATTTTATGGTCTATGGCAAAGGGTGAAAGACATCCTAGTGCAACAAGGCTTGTACTAGGCATTAAGAGGATTGTATGTCAAGGTACAACAAATGTTAGATACAGTTTGAGAAGGCTTTGAGTTGAAAACAATCAATCAGCATGGTCCAATCTTCTATATTATTTAGCATTAAGGAGAAAGATTTAATGCCAAATTATGGGAGAATTTGGAGAAGCTTAGCATATGAAAGAGCTTGACTAACAAGCTATATTTGAATAAGCAACTGTACATCATAAATATGGTTTAAGGCAATAATCTCCTAGAACACATCAATGTGTTCAATTAGATTTTGGATCAACTACAGAAGATTGATGTTAAGATGGAGGAAGAAGATAAAACGCTATCACTTTCTAATTCATACAAGTACTTGATGAGTAAATCTGGTATGAAAGGATATGGTGAGGATAGAAGAAGTTTAATAGTGCTCTATCCAATAAGGTTAAAAGATAACCTAGTTGTGAGGTAGTAAAAGACAAGGGTTGATGGTTAACGAAAATCAAAGAATAAAATTATCACAAAATGGATCAAAAAATGCATCAAGATCCAAATATAAAGGAAATGATAACTTGCAAAACTTTAATTACAAAGGGTACAGTCATCACATAAGGGATTATCCAACACGTATTGAGAAGAATATGGCAATGGCTAAAGTGGGTTCTGGTAATGCAGTTTCTTCAATATAGCGAAACTGAATGAGGAAGAATACGATAGGGACAGCTTCACAGTCTCCCCAAGTATTAATATTACTTCTAATGAGTGGATATTATATTCGGATTGTTTTGCTCATGTTTCTCTAAGAATGCATGTTTTGATATATTCCAAGAAAAGGAAACCACTATCTATTTAGATAATGATTCTAATTGCACCATAACCAGTCTTAGTATGATTAAAAAAAAAAATTTGATAGAATGGTTCATACTTTGGATGGTGTGACATTTCTTAAAGATGCAAATAATCCAATATCATTTGGCTAGTAAGATTCCAAAGGATGTAAATGTATAGCTACATGTAGAACCATTAAAATCATAAGTGGCTATATATTTCTAATGAAGGGAAAGTAGAATGGTAATTTTTATTACATAGAAATACATTTGTAGGTGGAGTTCATATGGGATCTACAACAATACGGAAACTGGATACAGAGGATTGACAAAAGTTCACCAAATATCTCTTGTATAATTGGTACAATGATGGTCTCTTTCAAAGTCAGGGCCAAGTGGTATTCCAATTGATTCTAGATTGTTAACAATAGTGATATGCATACAGGAAAGATGACAAAATGATGTCTACCCAAGGTGACTATTAAATCAATTGTAGGATGTTACACACTATTATTGGTCATGTTATGATTAATTTAGATAATGTCATAGCCGAATTTATCCAACAGTTCATGTGTGTAGTTATTACATGAAATTTAATATTTGTTCATGATTTTGTAGCAAATTAGTGGATTGAGTCTAGAGTGGTTAAATTGATGAAGAGTGTACACTAATTTGACTTAGGTGTTCAAGTTAGGATGTTCTAAAAGATACAAAAAGAGCACAAAGACTAATCTTCATGTTGATAGTGAAACAAGGCAAGGTGGATATTTCTATGTTTATGCCTTGTTTGTTAGTCATTAGATTAAATATACATCCAATGGATGAGATTTGAACTTCCAAATTATATATTATTTCTAATTAGAAGTATCTCTTTTCTTTGTACGTGGAGAAATAGGTTTTTGGAGGGGAACTTGAATAAAGTTTTAAGTAATTAATTGAGCTTTGGGTTCAAATATATATGGGATGTAGGGATCGATTGAACTTGTGAGAAAGGATCTAAAGGGTTATGGGAATGGGTTTGGGAATCTTATGATTTTTAGATTTCTGATTAGAGGTTGTGTTTGGTAACACTCCCACTAATTCAAATCTAAAATCCTAATTATGGATTCTACCAAGAATGCAATCTCTGGAGTCAATTCCAAAATTAGATAAAAGTGTTTCGTTCAGCAGAAGAAAGCTAAAATCTTAATAAATACGATGATAATGATGATGAAGTAGTAGAATCAGCAAAAAAAAAATTGGGCTAAAGAATTAGAGAATCAAAATTTTGTAGCTCCAAAAAGTGACTCCAATTTTGGAGTGGAATCCATGGAGAGAATATGGCATTACCAAACAACATTTTTTATTCTTTTGGATTCTTTTAAGCTGAGAATCCAAGAATCACTTGTTTGGAATGTTACCAAATGCAGCCTTATCCTCCAAGTTTTATTTTTTAGGGTTTGATGAAAATAAAGGGTTGATAAAGACCTTAAAATTCCTTCTTATATTTCTCACTTAGTGGAACTCAATTCATTTTGATCAAACATGGACGTAAACCGTTTTGCCAAATCACATAAATCTACAGAACCACGTTAAGGTGAATGATCAATGAGCACAAATGATTATTTTTAGTCAATCATATTAATTGGTAAATTCTTAGAGTAACTATAACTATTTGATCAAACCTCACTCTTATTATAAATAAATTTAAAAAAAAATGTTTAGGCAAATGGTTGACAACATGGGTCTCGTAATACAATAAAGAAAACCTCCATAAATAAGATATCCTAACTAGCATAATGTTGCATGCTTGAATGATGGTAACCATCTGAATTATTGCCTAGAAGAGGAATGCTAATTCAACGTGTGTAGTAATAATACTTGCCTTGCCTAATATCTCTTAGGAAGTGAGAGTAAATCAATTGTGTTTTTCATAATTCCATTATAATTTAGATGAATCCTGTCGCTGCAAAGTGTGCAAGGAATTAGGCACAGTTTGTGGCCATAAACTTATTTAAAATAAGGTTATTATAGATCTTCAATAAATAATATAATCTATCTTTTTAATTCTCATTTAAAATAATAACATACTTGTGGATTCAAATGCCTTAATATTATGTAACTTTTAGATACCACTTCAATCAAGTCATTTATGCATTCAATGGGTCCCTTTTTATTCTTTTTTGTAAGGAGCTAGCGCTCATTTTATTTAATATGTAACTTCCGGCTGGTATTTGGTATGCCTCCTTAAAGTGTCCCTAACATCTCCCTTGCATGCAGGGCAAAAAAATAGGTCGAAAAGTGATTTGCACTTTTTGGGGGTGGGTGTAAATCACTTCTTAATGTGATGTGTCTCCCTGCATATGAGGGAAAGTTAGGAACACTTTATGGAGGCACATCAAATCCTAGGGTTGTAACTTCCATAATATTACAACCTTCTAAAGAGAGATTTCTAAGATGCATGCATGCAGGAGATTCTGTAGCATTCCAAGAAGTAGAAATACAATTATTTGCTACAAATATGGCCAAGCTATGAGCTGCCTCATTTGTATTTCTTCAAGATAAGAGGATTTGAATATTGTTGAGGAGACAGATGAGTTGACAGCACATTATACCATGAAGGTATGATCGAATGCTCACCAGAAGGTAAGAGAGATATACATAAACCCCTCAAACTGTGATGCATCTATCTAGGGCCCATCAGATATGAACACCTTAGATGTTGGGTACCTTTTGGGTCTCCATGATAAGCTTGTAGGTTTGCCAAAACTTGTGACCTTTCCAAGCATCATGTCATGGTCTTCTCTTGGTTATAATTGGAGTGGTCCATGGTCCTTGACCGACCTTATTTGCTTTTTGCTTTCTACCTCACTCCTTAAGTCCAACTTTTAAGTTTTCACTAGCGTAATCAGCCTTGGCTTTCTAGCACAATGACCTTTCTAAAGAAGAAAAGACATCTCGTGTAGCTCTCACCTAAAGACTTTTCTCTCATTTGATTGATATGTTCATCAAGGAAGCACACAAGGCTACTAATAGAATAACGGATTCAAAACATGATTGAGGTGAAGGCGATCAAGATACGATTGGATTTGATTTTATCATACTTTTATTATTTTTATTTTGTTAGATTGAAACAATTAGGTGTCTATCTTTAACATTGTGTTTGATTTTTTAAACCCATTTTGGCTCCATTGTGATGGTCGTACAAAACCAATGAACAAAAGAGTTTTCTGATACATTAGGGTAACTCAAATAGGATTGGGAACGCTCCCCTAACTAATGCTAACCACTGTCCCCTATTAGGGGGCAGGCACATCAAAATTGAAAAGTGATATGCGCACCCCTCCCCCCCAAAGTGTAAATCACTTTTCGGCATGGATGTGTCCACCCCTGTCAAGGGTCAGAGGTTAGTGGTTTTAGGGGAGCATCCCCAAACCAACCTCAAGGTAACTAGGATGCATCAATCTATAATTGGGATATATGGGGACAAGTGTTAGGTTCACATGGGAAAGAGCTTTCTTCAACCAACCATGAGACAAGAATATCCGAAAACAAGATATGGAATAATTCAAACTGAAAGTATAGATATTATGCAATACCTTGAAATTTGTCACAAGAGGCCTTCTTTTCGAGTCTAGATACTTTGTAATAAGTTAAAATATATTAACATGAAACGGTTCTCAAAATGCGACATGTATATAAATATTTTTTTATAAGTGTTGACCACGTTTATGTAGTTTAACTTAGTGTAAAGGACCTGGCTCTTTATTTTTACTAGGGTGTCATGACCCACAAGAATTTGGGTTATTGACAACATGATCATTGAATTGTGAGTCTTAGTTTTACATGTGTGCCATCAGGGGCCTTAATTTTCATTTAAGGTGTCATGTCTTGCAACAGTTTTGGGTAGGATCATTAAGTTGTGGTTCTTAGACATGCATGGGTGCCATGTATGTTGTTGATAGAAGAGGTCTAGAACCAGTCACCTTAAGGGTCTTAGGTTGACGTGATAGAACTCCTAAACCATTGTCATTTTGTGAATGTATGATTAATGAATCATATCCATAATCATTTCTTAGATTTTGAAATAATTGAATTTGTGACATAAATTGAGACAAGTTTGATAAAATTTTGATGAATTATGACTTTGAAATGAGAAAATACTATCAAGACTAGACCAAGATGCCTAAGAAATCTCTACACTTACTAGAAGTAACATTAAAAGATTGAGAAATCCGATACATGGATTCTAGATCATAGTTAGCAAATTGGCAGGTGGCAAAAAGATAGTACGGGAATAGTTTATGAATGATTAGATTCTTTAGTCAAAGATTCGATCAAAAATTCTAGGGATATGTCTATGTTTAATATGTTTTTACATTAAAACTTTATATATATACATATATATATAGAGAGAGAGAGAGAGGAAGGATTGTATCGACTTCCTTAAAAAACACTAACCTTCGTTGGTGTCAGGGGGCAGACACATCAGCGCCAAAAAATGATTTACACTTTATTTTGGGGGAGGGG
>JAOXJP010000015.1:5516098-5527687 GCA_025762735.1 Platanus orientalis | reverse complement strand
CCATTACTTTATGGCTACAAGTACCTTGGAAATTTGAAATGAAATGATTACATTATAGGTGGCTACCAAATAGACTATAAGTCTTTTCAAATTATTAATAATTCATAGCTCAATTCGTAAAAAAAAAATATTTTTGCAAAAAGTCTTGTGTTCAACACATAGTGAGATCAATAATTTTTTATAGTAAATAATTCTTAAAATTTAAGCATATAGTTTTCTAAGCTTTTAAAAATTAATAAGATCTTGTAGCTTAATTGATATTGCATTATTATATTATTTAGTAGGTCTTGGGATCAAACCTTAACCTCATCATTCATGTTTTGTGAAATTCATGGGCCAAACCGAGCCCGGCTTGAGGCCTAATGAAATCAATAGGGTCGGGATTGGGCCCAAACATGTAAAAAAATTATGGGCCTGAGCCTGATGCCTAATATACGGGCCTAGGCCGGGTCTACCATGGCCCAACCCATGCCCACGCCTAGTTAAAAATATATGGATACGAAAAGAATATATATATATATATATATATCAACATAAATAAAATTAATATTTGCTAACTAGTCCAGGCAAGGCCAAGCCAAGCCGGGCCGGGCCTCAGGTTGAACTTTAGTCTGTCTGAACTCGACCCGAATAAAACTTTGGGGCTAAAATTTGGGCCTAAACTCAGCCCAACCTAGAATTAGGTTGGCCTAGCCCGATTATTTTTCGGGCCGAACATGTCGGGCTTCGAGCCAACCCAACCTAATTGATAGCCTTACAAAAGCATCATGTGAAGGGCTTTGATCCCTCGATTTCAGTTTACTTAACTCGTTCCCAAGACCACCGGACACCGCCATTCATTCTTAATTTGAGATGACAGGACTAATATGCATACGTAATACGGGTGATTGGGATGCCTTAAACCTTCCCCAACCATAATCAAACCATTGAATCCCACATTTGTACTCTGGTTAAACCATCCTAGATGTTCTTAGGGGCTCCTAGGGATTTGGGAGTACCCTAAAAAGGTGCCCAATCATAACTCATTGACTGGTGGTGACTCCAAATTCACACAAGACCTCAAACAACATCACATATGCATTACGAGGATCCCCTCGTCCCGCACCCAACTACACAAGGCAGGACGACATTGTCAAGGGGGAAGGGGGCCCACAGTCCCACACATTCCCTAAGCACTAACAAATAGCTAACATAATTTCTTAAGAAGAGAAAAGAGAAAATAGAGAAGGTGAAGGATCTATGATATATATATATATATGTGTGTGTGTGTGTGTGTGTGTGTGTGTGTGTATAAGAGGGAAAAAGAATTCCTAATATGTATATAAGAGGGAAAAGGAATTCCTAAAAACAGAACATGGTAAAAGAAACCCAACAAACCATCTAGGCAAGCCGCGCCTAGGGAGAACATACATACACACCTACAACAAGAACAACAAAAACCACTCAGACCTGCCTAAATAACTCAAGCATACAAAAACCCTGTCTTAAGAACCGGGAGACACAAAGCCCTAGATAGGAAAAAGACCACCTACAAAAAACCCCTCAAAGGGCAATATGTTCTAAAACAAGCCACTTAAAGAATATATCTAAACCACCCCAAAGCCAAGTTTGGTTCCAAAGATCAGACGATCTCAATCCATATCAAACTATGGCCATGTGGGTCGGCTAGATTGACTAGATACATTGTATCACCCAGATCAGGGTCTTAGATTAGCCGAATAGTCCTAAATTGGTTGTGGATTCGTCGATCTAGCCTAATCACCGATTCAAGTTGGATTAGCCGATCCAGATTGGATTCGGATCAGCCAATCTAGGCCAATCTAAAACTAAGAAGCCACAAGACTCAATACAACTAACTCAATAAAGCCTTATCCCAATCCCTAAGACAAAAGAACCCCTCAACTAAGCTCTAGTGAACAATTAAAAAAGCTATTATTAATATGACATAAGTTCCCTCTAAGGTTTTCCCAATCCCTATATGTTGAGTTAGTGGGCTCTAGGGCTATCTCATTTCCTCATAAGGCATTTGGATCCTGGACATTCCATCTAAAGTTTCTTTCTTTTAGTAGAACACCTATTTGGATAAAATCATTACCCTTAATTACTTGCAGAGTAAAGGTTGTAACTTGGAAAATAGGTGTGTCTTGTGTATGAAGAGGAGCAATCGGCGAATCAGTTGTTTGTCCATTGTTCCACGGAAAATGGGGTTCGGTGTTTCTTTCTCTCTCACCTCAAAATCTCCTGTTCCTTCCCTAACCAATTCTATGAGTTGATCTTGTGTCAGTAGATCAGAGACTTAGAGGGGTTTCCCTATGTCATTTGATGAACCTTTTTGGGAACCAAATGTTGGGGTTTGTTAGAAGGAATTATCGGATTTTTGAGGGTGAGGAGAGGAGTCAAGCGAAGCTTGTGATCTCCATGTACAAGACCTTTTTGACTGGGTGCCTATTAGGGAGGATTTTGCTGAGGTTGAGTGGTATTCCTTTTGGTGTGAGGATTTGTAGTTTTTGTGGCTTTTCTTTTCTTTCTTTCTATCACCTGCCTAATGATGTTTAGCTTGTTTTTCCTTTTGTTTTTCTAAAGAAAAAAAAAAATCCTTTTTATCTCTTAAAAAAAATACGACATAAGTTCTTGGGCACCCAAACATCTTTCTTTCCCCCATTCACAGTTTCAACCAGAATCGTATCTTTGGCTCTTTACTCCAAATGTTCGAGCACCTCTCTTTATGCTATAGTCAATGATTTGTCATACATAGTCTCACAAGAAGATAATAGAGTCACTAAAGGTGACAATTACGCAAAACCCTTAAGTTTAGTTTTTCCTAAGAGACCATTCTTAAGAGCCTTAGTTCCTCCATTGATCAAATACTATCCTTTTTTTGGTTGGTAATCAAATACTATCCTTACCAACCTAATTATCACCAACTTTATCATCATATTTTGTTTAGATCCCTCCATCAAATGGTCTATTTCCTCAAGCCTCTGCAAGAAGGATCTATTGTGCTCATCTCCACCTATAAAGAAACAACAAGATGCTTATTAACATTCACTTCATGATCAACCATCTAAAAAATATTGCTTTAAACTCCACTTCCCTACTAACATCCAACTTTCCTAAATCACCACCTAAAGAAGAGATACTAAGTTTAGTTTTTCCTAAGAGACCATTCTTAACAGCATTAGTTCCTCCACATATATCCTTACCAAAGTCATAATCCCAACTTTATCATTGAATTTTTCTATCAATCCCCCAATCAAACAGTCTCTTTCCTAAAGCCTCTGCAAGAAGGATCTATCATGCTCATCTCCTCCTACAAAGAAAACCAAAAGATGCTTACTACATTCACTTCATGATCAACCATCTCAAAAATATTGCTTCAAATTCCACTTCCCTACTAAAATCCAACTTTACTGAATCACCACACTATCTCCCCTAACTCGGAATCTTCATTGGCTCCTAGTGTGTCAAAACCTACCTATCCCTAAGCTATATCACTTCGTCTCTAGAAGAAGCTATTCCTAGCCAGCAAGGATCCCATAACATCTATAGCAATAGATTGTTGATCCACCCTGTCAGTTTGCACTGCACCCAACTCACTTCCCACATTTGTTTGGGGGGGGTGGGGGTAATGGCTGTGATTATATCATCGTAAATAGGCTTAGCCTCCTCAACATTGGAAGCCTCAGAAAAATCACAAGCACCCCAATCAAGAGAGAAATTTTTTACAACGCACTAAGAGACAAACAACCTTCTCCTCATCAAGATAAGTTGGATCTTGAGAAAGCTTATAATCATGTTAATTGGGAATTCCTTTTGTATGTGATGAGACGTTGTGGTTTCGGGGTGAGATGGCAAGAATGGATTCGGAGGTGCTTCAGTTTGGCTTCATTCTCGGTGCTAATTAATGGGCTTCCGAAGAGTCACTTTGGTTATAGTAGGGGTCTACATGAGGGGGACCCTATAACGATCTCATATCGGAAAGGCATGTCCAAAGGGAAGTGCTTATATGTAAGCATTGCCCTCACATGTATGACGCGTTTTCAGGATAGGCCCCTCCGCCGGGCAGCCTGATGAACAAAACTGGGGCAGGTATTGACCCAGAATTGGACAATATCATGCATGTGATCGAGGCGTTACAATTGGTATCAAAGCCGAGGACGGCTCCCTACCATGTGGGGGAGATGTAGCGATCCCACATCGGAAAGGCCCATCCTAGGGGATGTGCTTATATATAAACACTGCCCTTACATGTATGACGCATTTTCGGGAAAGGCCTCTATGCTAAGCAGCTTAAGAAACAAAACCAGGGCAGGTATTGACCTAGAACCGGATAATATCATGCATGTGAGCAGGGTGTAACAAACCCTCTCTCCCCTCTTATATTCTTATTGGTGGTTGGAGTATTGGGGGGGGGGGGATGATTAAGAAGGCAGCAGACGTGGATATGTTTGAAAGCTTTTCTTTAGGGTAGAGGGAGGTGGTTGTATCTCATTTGCAGTTTACATATGATACTATTATATTTTGCGATAAATCTCAGCAACAAATCAGGATGCAAAGGTGCGTGTTTAGATGTTTTGAGCTAGTATCGAGCTTTCACCTAAATCTGGGGAAAAGGTTATTGATTACGGTGGGTGAGGGGCAAAATTTGGACCAGCTCTTGGCAGATTTAGAGTGCAAACAAGGTTCTCTTCCGACGACCTATTTGAGGCTGCCTCTGGGTTCAACATACAAATAGAAGGAGGTGTGGAACCCGATGATTGATAGGACGAGCAAGTGTCTAAATGGTTGGAAGGCCCACTATCTTTCAAAATGGAGTAGAATGACACTTATAAAGGCGAAGTTGGCAAGTATGCCCATCCACTACTTATCCCTCTTTGTTATGTCAGGGCGTGTGCGTAATTACTTAGAGAGGATCCAAAGAGATTTTTTATGGAGAGCGGGGGAAGATAGTGGGGGCATGCACTTAGAGTTGTGGGAAAGGGTTTGCACTCCTAAGGAAAGGGGGGGGGGCAAGGTTACGTAGCCTACAATCTATGAATAAGGCGCTATTGTGCAAGTGGCTCTGGAATTTTAGTTAGGAGGGAAGCCTATGGAGGCAAGTGGTGGCCCCAAAGTTTGGTACGAATGATGGGTGTGATTTACTGGTGAATAGAGGTCCATATAGTTGTAGCCCTTGGAGAGGCATTATGTAATTCTATCAATTGTTTAAGAGGGAATTGGCGTTTGAGGTTGGGGATGGTAGACGAGTTAGATTTTGGAAGGAAATTTAGTGCGGGGAGAGGTCACTCATGCAAGAGTTCCCAAAGGTGTATGCTATGGTTGCAGATCCTACAACAGTGGTGGCTTCTTATTTTTCTAATCATGATGGTGAGATAGTGTGGTCACTGGCCCTGAGAAGGGACTCGTTCGACTGGGAGGTCTTAAGGGTGACTCAATTTTTGGCTTGGATATAAGAGTCGCACATCAACTTGGGTCATGAGGATTATTAGGTATGGAGGGATGATTCGGAGGGCCAATTTTTGGTGAAATCATGCAACGAGTATGTGCATAATACGAGGGGGAAATTGGGGGCTTGGGGTGCAATTTGGTATAATGGGGTCCCACCAAAGGTCTAATTTTTCATGTGGACTGCGGCTTTGGATAAGATCTCGGCTTTGGTATCCAGCAGAAAACTTTTGCCAAATCCTTTTGATGCAACATGCATGTAGGATAGTGGGTATGTGCTTAGGAGATAGGAATAAAATTGATAAAACAATAAAGAAAAATAAGCAAGATTCCTACTTGCTCATCCACACGCTAATTCAAGAGATTCTTTGAGTTAAATTCATTATGCATGTTAAGAGTTAAGGCCTACAAATTAATAAGCAAAATTGTACCTAAATAATATGAGAAGAACATTGATTAATTTAAAAGTTGAGAAAGGGGCGGATTGCTGTCCATAAATCTGATGGTATAAAATATGTTGAAAGTGAGCAGTCAAAGCAATAATGTAGTGGAATAATATGAAAGGAATTAAGGGTATGTATGGGAGATACTTCAAGGATGGGGAAAGATAAGTCTAAGCATACTGAGATTCAAAATATTATTAGTTTAATGTGTTAAAACTATGATCAGACTTCCGGTACCTCAGTCCAAGAAAAAAACCCATGCCAAAACTTCACAATAATCACTGCTTCTCTAGGATTTGAAAGAGTGTAGAGTAGTGAAGATAGAACCTGATTTGCAGTTGACAAAGTCGTGTTATCCTCCCATGATAATCTAGTCACAACCCTAATCGAATCAATCCAAAACAGGGGAATATATGAACTTGCAAAAAATCTGCTCAGAATGCTATACTTTGCCGCCAGCTACTCATAATCCATACTTGGGAACTTTGATGGATGAAATTTTCTGATGTTGGAGGCTTGATAAGGGATCTCCCAAGAGTCTATAAGGCTTCACAAAAGTCCAATCGAGCAAAGCTTTATCAGCTAGTGGTTGGTATGCAATTTCGTGAGATCGGTTTGTTCTGTCCTGTTCACGCCTCTTCTTGATTCCAACGAATATTTCTCCAATCAGGCTGAGGCTTTGGACTTGGAATCTTCTCCCTAGGTGTTGCCCAAGGATGCTAAGAAACCCCTAAAATCTCTCAACCAGATTCCTGGTAATTAGGAGAGGGGATTAAATCTCATGAAACCACTTCAGGGACCCAAATCATGCCTGTACCTTAAAATAGCAATTTTCGATGGATTTTTTTTATTAGATTTTCGATGGATTTTTTTGCTTGCATCTGGGTCGCCCTAGGGTATGTACACCCTGGGAAAAATATTCTCATCAAATCCCAATTTTATAGGAGTCTGAAGTCGATCTGTTAAAACTTGTCCATACTTGGGCTATAACGGCTATATTAGATGCAGCTCCAATTATTTGAATAAAAGTAAGATGTCCGGGGACGATTAGGCCTCCTTGAGTGTCGCCTAGGAGTCCTTAATCATCTAGGATACAGTCACCAATCACACCTTTGAAGATTAGCTCACAGTAGTTGATATCATGGAAGTTCCAGGTTCAGCCAGTCATGCCTGGGGAGAAGTTTTTGAACTGTACCTTCTTCAAAACAGAATTTTATGGCAAGACTCTTCCTCTGCTATGATTATCCAGCACTAATGTAGTTCTAGGAAAGGTTGCTTCAAGCAAAACTCGAATATACTGGTGGTTGTTTCCAATCTTCCGCAAAGTGAGGATTTAGCAACAATAAATTTAGAGAATTAAAAATATAAAAGAAGAGAAGATGGGGAACCTTTAACCCCAGGGGAAGGGAGTGGCCTCTACCACAACCGTTAAACTAGGTTTAACCCTAGACCCATTCCGGGGTTTGATGTTCTTCAACTTGTGACAAGCAAGAAGAGAGAGAGCCAAGCCGTGAGCATCTAATTTTCAAAATATTATAGCAAGAGTAATTGAAGCCTAGTCATGGGCTCTTGTAGAGAGTCCCACGGCTAGGGCGTTTACAAATTAGCAACTCAAAATTCTCTCTAAATTAAAAAAGCACTCTCAACTTAAAAATAATTGCAAACTAACCCCTAAACAATTATTATGAACAAAATACCCTCACTACATGTGACATGAAAATAAAATACATAAAAAATAAAATAGCAATCTAATGGAACCAAAACATGGGTGCAACCCTCCTGTGCCACCTCTGATAGACCTGAAATTCTCTCCTGGACCCGATGTCCTCATCACCTTTTATGAGAATTTTGACTCGATGTTTCAAAGTCATGCTAAGGTGTTTATCTAGAAGCAAAGTGTTCCACCATCACCGGTTGCTATGAGAAATGGATAATAGACTTGAGGCTGGATAGGGCATCCACTGAAAGCAATGCGCAGCATTGGCATCCGATTATGGCAAAGACTAGACAAAGGTTCTGATGTGGGATGCAGAATAGCCCATGATTGGGTTAGCAAGTCACCTAACTAGATCTCAACTTGACAAAAAATTGAGAAAAATAGAGTTTGACACTATATGGCCTAAGTTTTTCATGTCAAAGGAGCTTGCTCAAACCCATTGATTTTGCTGTCATTAGAAAGGTTATTCAATTAATTGTCTTACAAGCCCAATCACATGATTTGGGCATGATTTGTTAAAGTTATTACCAAAATATGGACAGTGAATGGGTGTGTGACAGGAACCCTTATTTTTGGGTAGTTTGAGTTTCCTAATTGAATCGTAAGTTGTTTTTCTATTCTTGTATGGAAAATTTTGTAAGTTGTTTGAAAGTTTAAGAAAGGCTTAAAAGGTTTTTGAGTTTCCTTTGAGTCTAAATGGGATTCATCTTAAAATTAGGAAGTGTTTTTATTTCTTGCAGTCAAGTATCCTACTTAGTTTCTAACTTTGAGATGGTGAAAGAAAGGGGAATGTAAAGGCTTGGCCAACTCCTATGTTTGTCAACAAAGTTTCTCTCAAAGCTTTGCTTTTCTTGTGTGGTTTTCTACACGTATACATTGTTGGTACTCATCTATCGGATCGAGTTCCTTGGTATTTTTTATTTCTTCTGTTGTTCTAGGGTTTCAATTAACAGCATTAAAACCTATTTCTTTCAACCGATTTCTCCCATACCCTAACCCTAGATTTCTCTTAGTTGAGACCCTAGCCTTAATCCACTAATCAATTCCCTCTATATCACTCTAGTGTTCTCTAATTCTCAATTAGCTATACCTTAACCCTACCCTATTTTACCACGCAAAACTTCATAATCTCCTCCCTCTTAACCCTAAACCCTAATTTTCTTTTCTCCAAGATTAACACTTTTAACTTTTTTTATTATTATTTTAAGAATCCAAATAAGAATTCCCTTCGATTTCCAAACCCTAATTTCCCTGTGTGATCCTGATGTGCAGAAATTCGAGCTACTTACTCGTTTGATTAA
Source organism: Platanus orientalis (assembly GCA_025762735.1). NCBI lineage: Eukaryota > Viridiplantae > Streptophyta > Magnoliopsida > Proteales > Platanaceae > Platanus > Platanus orientalis. The sequence continues at coordinate 5,518,781 of JAOXJP010000015.1, read as the reverse complement.
CATTAGTTCCAACACATCAAAGTAATTCATTTTGCATGTATGATAAGTAGAGCTAGATAGGTATCAATGTAATTCATTTGTTCTATATCCCTTTTTCACATTACCAAGTGAAAATAGTATTTTAGGTTTCAGACAAGAAAAACATGTCATTGTAAAAAAAAAAGCTGGGAGTATGGAACTGGAAGGCCATAAAATGACCTATACCAAAAAAATAAGAGCATGTTTTCCTGTCATCCATACTTCTAACATACTCAAATCTTTAGAAACAAAATCAAACAAGTAAAAAAAACGATAGCAACCGAAAATTCCAGAACTATTAAAGAAATATCAGCCAACTATACAATAAGATTTTGGGATACATATTACACACCTGAAATCTGATCGAGAGAGAAGACTTCTGATAAGCTGGAAATCAAAAACATTCTGCAAGTACAGAATTCCATACAACTTAGACTAACATGAAATACCATTTCAAAGATTAAAGAGATCTATTGTTCTTAGTTGTGACCTCCAGTAGCTCCAGATAGTCAGAAACTGGGTCTACTACTTCCACACTGAAGTTATCATAATCTGTAGTTCCTGGACGAGACAGATCAACATCTGGAATTTCGGCCATCTTAATTTCAGAAATCTGCTTATACAGTTCCATTATTTAAACGTTAAATGCTGAAGATGCTGAAGATACTGAATCATGAAGGTAAAATACAAAGGTGATAATGCTCACAAAGTGGCATGGAATGCCATTCAATTTAATAAAATTTCAGAACACCAATTTTATGCAGATCCAACCTCCACATGTAAGAAAAAGTTAATAAACGGGTGATCAATTACTGCTGCAAAAGACAAGAAGCAAAAAACACTAGCAGGAGCACTGCATAACCCAGGTGCAGAATCCGCAAACAACACCTACTCAATCAACTGCAACTTCATCCAAAACAGTTAATCAAGAAACAAAATCCACCCAAATTTTGTATGGAGACACATTTGGAGGGATTCGCCCTTCAGCTTATCAGTTACAACTTAAGTTACATATTGTTCTGGTTGTGGAATGGAAAAAAATATCCAATGATCACATGTTTCGAGTAGCAAGCCCTCTACTATGGGGATTCAAGATAGGGTGGAGATAACATAATAGGTTCAATCAATTGAAATAATTATTCTGAACTCATAGAGAGCAACAGCCTAGGACATCAACCCCTATAATCAAGGAGGGGCATCTGATCATAGCTGATAGAGAATTCAGAGCACAGAGATTGATCTTCATACACCTTCTGAAGATGAAAATGTATTTGATAAGTTCTGGGAAACATATTCAGGTTTGCTCCCTTCTTGTTATTTTGTCTATGCTTCAGAGAAATTGCATAAGTTGGTCTGATCAAGTGAAGGACGTATGGAAGAATTGTCCAATGAGGTCCAATGGGATGGTAAAATCAGATCAAGAAGTTTACAGTAATTCCTAGGCATGTCTATTGAAGGTCTTGAGGATGGGACTAGAGCACTGTTTTCAGCAATTGAAAGGAAGAAAAGGGCCTCTACATGTAGAGGTCTATGTCTTCAATGGAAACTTAATGATCATTTCAGGAGAATGTATACATACAAGGGTACGGTTGTTATTATACACCGTAACCCTAATATATGCAGTAGTGAAATACATACATATAAGGACACTTGAACCTCATACGATTCTCTCGGCAGCTCTCTCGCTCACGCTCCTACTTCTTCCTTTTGTTGCAGGTTTGGCTTTGGATCCAGCTTCTCAACTTGGTATCAGAGCAGGTTAGATGTAGCTTCACTGCCGAGTTCATCACTGTGTCTCTGTACCGATGCAGACATCAGCATCCATACGGATGATGTCAGCACCAGCAAAACCAAACTTAGATCCAATGATCGTTTTTGACAGAGCATGAAATATGGGAGATTTTTATGGTGGTCATTTGGTGATTTGAAGATCAAAAATATTTTCCAAGGATTTTTCTTCAGAAAATAATGAAAAATCCCTTTTCTTATTTTTTCGATGATTCGATTGAACCAGAGGTTTTTCCAAGAATTGGCTGACAAAGAATTGGTCGCCTGAATGAGAAGGATTCACTGAAGTTTGTCCCAGTTGAATTGGTGGAGAATTGGGAGTTTGGTGATGTTGTTTGTGAATCTCCTTAACGCCCCAGAATAGGCATTAAGCCTCTGTCGTTCATAGCAGGCTGTGAACAATGAACAATCTCTGCAACGTTGAGTCAGTGACCCTTAGTGATCAGATAGGGTTCTGATGATGCTTGTCTCTGTGTGATGGATGAAGCAACGGCTCTACCATGACAGGGGGTGGTTCCAATGTAACGAAAGTGACTCTGGGTCACTCTAATTGTATTGACCGATGTTCTCTTGAGATTGAATTTCTCAGTAGCTGGTTCTGAGATTGCTATGTTGTGTAGCCATGTGATTGAGAGTTACTCCTGGTGATTGTAGTTAGTGGAAGCCCCATAGTACTTGTGGTGTGTGTAGCCATGTGACTTGGTTGAAGTTGTGGTCTGTGGGATCTACTCCAAAGCTGGTTCAGTAAAATTTTGAATTTTTTTTTTGTTATTAAAGAAGGTCCGAAGTTGGGGCAATCTAGCAATAATAATATGAGTGCTCTTGGGGGGGCGGGGGGGGGGGGGGGGGAAGGGGTTTTTAAAAAAAACCCAAAAAA
>JAOXJP010000015.1:5495411-5516088 GCA_025762735.1 Platanus orientalis | reverse complement strand
TGTGAATGAGTCCCCAAACACTCTTATCACCACAGTTCGTCTAGATGGAACCACTTTTCTTGCTTGGTCATAATCATCCAAGCTCTTTATAAGTAGGAAAGGAAAATTGGATATTTGACTCGTGATGCAAAGATGCCAAATACTAAAGATCTAGCTTATGTGAAGCAGGAAGCTGAAAATTCCATGATTATGTCTTGACTCTTGCATTCAATGCAATCGAATATCTCAAGAAATTATTTCTTCTTATCCACAACCAAAGCAATTTGGATTCAGTTACAAAAACCTATTCCAGGAAAGGGAATAAAGCTCGTCTGTATAATCTTCACCAAAAAATGTCACAATTATGACAAGCAGATCAATCTTTGACTTCATATTATTCCACTCTTCGTGGTCTATGAGAGGAGATTGACTTCAATAAGAGTTTTAAAGCTTAGTGTGTCGAACATATACAATCAGGAAGTAGAGGAGATCCGAATTTTTGAGTTGGTGGTTGGTTTGAACCCAAAATATGAACCTATTCATATCCTAATTCTTGGGGAAAAAGAATGGAGAAGATGATGGGTGATGTGTATGAATAAAAATATTGTAAAAAGAGTGTAGAAGAAGATGATTTAGAGAAGAAAAAAAAAAGATTTTCTACAGATATTTTAAAAAAAAGAAAGAAAATGGGGAAGATGATGTAAGATTATAGAAGAGAATAAAGAAATAAAAATTAATAAAAAATAGAGAAAGAACTCACCTTATGTAAGAGATTTTGGAAGAAGACAAGCTCCATCATGAGCAAAAACCAAACTTTAATTCACTAATTCTCAAAATTGTCGTACAAGAGGTTTTTAGGACCTATTTATAATAAAAAACGAAATTGGACCAAAATACCCCTCCTTGCATGGTCAGCCAAAAAAAAAACCCAAACAAATCATAAAAAATCTCAAAAAATCCTAAAACCCTCCTAAACTTATCCTAATTCAATTCCAACCTATTACCAACTTTCTAACTTGGCTCTAAAGGCCTTATTACATTCAAAACTACTAATTAAAGTTGCTAAAAATATAAAATAACAAAAAACTAAGGCACTAATAACCTGGACAACAAGTAGGCTTCTTCAAAATTTCTTTATTCTTCGTCTTAGGCTTCCAAAGAGGGTAAGTCTTCTCTAACCATTGATTTCCACCACATCAACTCTCCCCCTCTGAAAAGAACTCAACTCTGTTGAGTTTAGATGGAGATCAAGAATATGATCTTCTCTTGGAACGCGATGAAGCAAATAAAATCCTGCAACCTTCTTTAGCTTAAGGTTAAAAACATCTAGACAAGGTATCATATTAGCCATTTTCTTTCTATATTGGAATGAGTAAGTGTTCATGAACCCACAATGTTAGACCTTCTTATCATAGAGCCACAATCTTCCAAGCAATATATGACATACTTTAAGAGGAAGTACATCACATAAAACCTGATCAGTGAATGCACCAAGTGAATAAGTAACAAGACACCTTTTTTGTACCTTAAGATTGGTGTTGTTCACCCATACCACTTTGTAAGGGGATGGATGTGGTTCTGTCTTCAACCCCAATTTCTTGCATTCTTCATCAAACACGACATTGGTGCAACTACCTCCATCAATAACAAGGGAACAAATTTGTCTGTTGCACCTAATTTGAGTCTGGAATATGTTGTTCCGCTTCCAATCCTCAGACTTCTTGACTTCTCTAGTAACCAAAACTAGACACAAGACACAAATAGGTCTATCATCACTCTTCAACTATTCATCTGTTAATTCCCATTCACACTTTAGGATCATCTCATCAGTCAGCTCTTCCCACTCAAGGACTTCATCTTAAGGAGGTTGTCTATCAAATAATCCCACTACCCACTGAGGACATTGTGCATACAAGTGACTAGTGCTCCCACATTGATAACATGGTCGTCTACTTCCTTGATTAGTAGACTTAGACTTTCGTGCTTTAGGACATGTAGATACTTTGCCCAACCTAGATGTTGTTGTAGTAACCCCACTAGGCTGCTGTTTGGGTGTTGGTTTGCTAAAAGAACTCTATAAGCTTGGCTCACCACTCTAGGAGAGCTATTAGAAAAAGTCCTCTTGGGCTGAACTTCCCTTTCATATTCCTATACCTAATAAGCAATCTGGACAGTGTCATTAAGTGTCTACAATATAGCATAACGCAACCCTAGTGCAATCTGTGGATGTAAACCACGCCGATACATAGCTATCACTATGTCATCGTCCCACTTTGCCTTGGCACGCTCTATCATACGATAAAACTTAGTATAGGTCTTAACTGATGCAGTACCCTATTGTATATATGTAAGCTCTAAATGTGCCCTCTGTCTGTAATCTGAAGGCTTGAACCATCTCTTCATGGTTGTTCTCAAGTCTTCCTAATATCTCTATACACCAAGTCTTCTGTGCTCTTCCTTATAATTCTCCCACCATATGCGAGCCGTATCCTTAAGCTTGGCCTTTGCAAACTGCAAACGCCTCCCTACTAGAATATCATGCCAAGAAAATAAAGACTCAATGTTGTGGATCCAATCAAGGAATACACCCGGAACATGTCTACCATAAAAATCCGGCACATCAAGCTTAACATGGCGATCTAGCTCATGTTGAGCAGCACCATATGGATGCTCAATCCTCTCAGAATACTCATGCTTAGGCTGTTCAACTCGCTCCTCATAATTCCTCCTAAGATGAATCACTTCATGCTAGAACTATTGTTATGTTCCTACACCTTGTATACTGTGTGACAGCTGTAGAGGAGGATCTTCCTTATCCTGAAGAGATAGTTGATGGGTTGCACTAGAAGATCCAATGGAGGCAATCATATTGAGTCTTCTGCATCTCCGCCATCTATGCTTGTATACCTTTCACATCACTCTAAATTTCCTTCACGGAGTGTTTAAGTACTTGAATATCCCTTGTATACTCATCCGTAATAGCAGGCAGTGTAGTTGTAGTATGAACCTTGATTCAGGCTTATGTAACCCTTTCTAGAAGACTCCAAAAAGGTTTGAGGTAACCCTGCAGCTTCAGAAGGAGTTTATTGGCCTCTTCCCTTATAAGATATGCCCTAAAATAATTAGGGACACAAAGAAAAGCTCAAAGATATCAAAGATTGAAATGTATTCAAGTCCGGATATGCCTTAAAATTATTTAGAAGCCTTGGACTAGGCCCTAAATTAATTTAGGGGTGTTTTGAAAGAACCCTAAAACAAAGAACACCCAAACACTATGAATTTTGGAATTGAAGGCTTAGAAAATTAGGCTTTTGTTAAAAAGGATCCCAACTAATAGCAATTAGCTAGAAAACCTTAAGCTCTAATACAAAATATGATGTAGGATATTGTGGAAATTAATATTCCTATACTTAATTAACTAAAACAAGTCAAAAAAATGATCTTGAATGATAAAGAATGATGAAAATTTAAAGAAAGCAATCAAAAACCCTAATCTTTAAAGAAATTAACCCAAAATTTAAGAAAATAATTCAGGAATAATAGGATTATCAAAGAGAAGCAAAGATTCAAGAAGAATTGAAGAAGGAATTAGAAAAATATTCAAAATCCGCCTAAAATTCAAGAAAGATAGGTTTTCAATTTTGAAACCCTAAAAAGGAGACATGATAGGACATGCAGTCACCCCCCTTTATTGAGGTTATACTTATGATTTTATAAAATAAAATAAAAGAAAAGATAGCTAGGTGTGTATGGTTGGAGGGGTTTGGGTTTAGGGTTCAAGAAAGAGAAAACTTCAAGAAACCCTACAAATTAGGGTTAGAAATTGGGGCTTCTTGTAGTGATGAGTGTGCTAAGGTATAGGATGAACGAACCTAGAATGAATTAGATTTTTATGAAGATTTGAAGAAGTAATTAAAAAAAAAGTGTTTGGTAGAAATTTTCTAGAATTCAAGAGACTATCAAAAAGAGGCAAGAACAAAGGAGAATAAGAATGGAGAAGAGGATGGGTGATGTATATGAATAAAAATATTGTAAAAAGAATGTAGAAGAGGATTTAGAGAGAAAACTAATAGATTCTTTACATATATTTTAAAGAAAAGAAAGAAGATGGAAAAGAAGAAGACGTAAGATTAGAGAAGAGAATAAAGAGATAAAGATTAAAAGAAAATAGAGAAAGAAATCACATTGTGTGAGAAATTTTTGAAGAAGACAAGCTCCACCATGGGCAAAAACCAAACTTCAATTCATTAATTTTCAAAATTATCGAATGGTCTTAGGACCTATTTATCTAGAAAGCACGGATACTTCAAAATCCTCAGCGTGTCCTAGTCCGACACATATCGGTATTCGATACTCTGAGGATACCTCTGCATGTGTATTCGTGGTTTATTGGAGAACAATTTTTTGGGGGGCACATTCGGACATGTTCGAAACACAACATTCTAGGGAGTTTGGTAAACTAGTTTGAAGAAATACCCAAGTATTATAATAAATTCAAATAAGAAAAGAAATATAAGGAAAGGGGAAGCATAGAGAAGGAAAGAAGAGGAATAGAGGAAAAGAAAGGAAGAGAAGAAAAAGAAAAAAATGAGAGGGATAGAGCTGTAGAGTAACGCAGCACATGGTTCTCTTTTCTCTTAGTTTCCCTTTTTATTTTCGCTATAATTTTTTTGAACTCTTAGTATTTTGTACTCTAAAGACTAAACATCATTGTATGAGTATGAATGTGCTTCTTTACTATGTACTATTACTTTTAAATTAGTTTTAAAAATGTTTTCAACCATTTTGATGCATGTTATTTATTTTTTAACATAAAGTATAGATAAAAATATTAATTAATTAATTAATTAATTGTCATATCATATCCTAGTCTTTCAAGAATTTTCGTGCTTTGGTGCAATTTTCATGTCACCGTATCGTATCGTATCATGTCAATATCTATGTTGTGCTTCCTAGCTATTTATAATTAAAAAAAAAAAAAATTGCATCAAAGCACCCATCCTTGTACGGTCAACCTAAAAATAACCCAAAAAATTTATAAAAAAATCCTAAAACACTCCTAAATTTCTCCTAATTCAATTCCAACTGACTACCAACTTTCTAACTTGACTCTAAAGGCCTTATTACATCCAAAACTACCAATTAAAGTTGCTAAAAATAGAAAATAACAAAAAAATTAAGACACTAATAGCCTGGATAGCAAGTAAGCTTCTTCAAAATTCCTTTATCTTCGGCTTAGGTTTCCAAAGATAGTAAGTCCTCTCTAATCATTGCATTGCCACCGCATCATCCTTTGTTCTCTTTTCCCCCAAAAACATTTGGGTGTATTTGTTATATGCACAAATCTAAATCTGATCGTACTAAGTTAAACTCAAAAGCACTTAAATGTGTCTTTCTAGGTTATGATGTTGATCAGAAAGAATATAAGTGCTTTCACCCACTTACCCGAAGGAAGTTTGTTTCTTGGGATGTAACATTCTTTAAGTTTATTCCCTTCTTTTCTTCAGGTAAAACGCCTTTTCAGGGGGAGAGTTCAGGTGAAAAATTGTCTTATTTTTCCACAATTCCACTTCCTATCCTAGTTCCTTCATTTTATTTTTACAATACTAGTATTGGTAAAGAGAGAGAGACTGAACTTAAAGTATACACTCGGGGAAAGAAGAAAGGTGCCTCAGATGGGCAAGAACAAGTAGGTGTTGACGTATATCAGCGAGAAGGGGATCAAATCAACAAGGTGACCAGAATCCCCATGTACTCATTCCAGAGTCTTCTTTGGATTCAATTCCCGAAACAGGTAATACGCCTCCCTCTTCTAAGGTAGATGATTCTGACATACCTATTGCTCTGCGAAAGGGTGTTAAACCATATACTCAACATCCTATATTAAACTTTGTTTCTTATGATGCTTTATTGTCTTCCTTTCGAAACTACATTGTTTCCTTGTTTTCAGTTACCATTCCTCACAGAGTATCTGAAGCTTTAGCACAACCATAATGGTGAGCTGCTATAAAGGAAATGAAAGCTCTATAACAGAATCAGACCTAGGAATTGATTAACCTCCCAAAAGGAAATATGACAGTTGGATGCAAGTATGTGTTTACTATGAAGCATAAACCTGATGGATCAGTTGACAGGTACAAGGCACGTCTAGTTGCAAAGGGGTATATACAAACATTTGGCATTGATTACCAAGAGACATTTACTCCTATGGAAAAGATGAATTCAGTATGAGTTTCAATCTCCCTGGCTGCAAATCAAGGATGACCCCTACTCCAATTTGATGTAAATAATGTCTTTTACATAGAGATCTAGAAGAGGAGGTACACATGGATACACCACTTGAATTTCAAATGCCAGGAGCAAAAGGAAAAGTATGTAGGCTAAAAAGGACATTTTATGGCTTAAAACAGTTGCCAAGAGTATGGTTTGAAAGGTTCAGGGCAACAATGATTACAAATCAGTATAAACAATGCCAAGCAGATTATACATTGTTTGAAAAAAAAGAAGGTAGAAAGGTAACAATTCTTATTGTGTATGTTGATATTGTGGTTACAGACAATGATGAAGTAGAAGTAGCACAATTTAAGAGCAATTTGGCAAGGGAATTTGAAATCAAGGATCTAGACTCCTTCAAGTACTTTTTGGGGATTGAAGTGGCTAGATCTTGACAAGGAATCTTTATCTGTCAAAGGAAGTATGTTCTTGATCTGCTGAAGGACTTAGGAATGATGGACTGTAAACCATGTGCTATTGAAATAAATCACAGGTTGAAAGAAGATGACAGTGAGAGGTTGATTGATGTAAATAGATATTAGTGACTTGTTGGGCGTCTCATCCACCTATCTTTAACCAGACCTAATATAGCATATGTAGTGGGTATGATTAGTTAGTTTATGCATGCTTCTACTCAAGCGCACATGAAAGCTGCATACAGAGTTTTGAAATACCTAAAGGGGTGCCCAGGGAAAGGAATTATGTATAAGAAATTCGATCATCAAAGAGTAGCTATGGCAGCATATTCTAATGCAGATTGGGCAGGTTCAATGACTGACCGAAGGTCCACCTCAGGGTATTGTTCCTTTGTTTGGGACAATCTTGTTACATGGGACAGTAAGAAACAATCCGTCGTGGCAAAGTCTAGTGCTGAAGCAAAATTTCATTCTATGGACAACGGGATTTGTGAACTCCGACGATCCTACGAACCTCTTTTGTGATAATAAAGCAACTATCGGCATTGCACATGATCTAGTCCAACATGATAGAATAAAGGATGTGGAGATTGATCGACACTTCATTAAGGATCAAATAAAGTCAGGTCATATTTGCATTCCTTTCATTTAGATAGAGTATCAACTTGCAATATCTTTACAAGGGGTTAAATAAAGCTCATTTTTCATATATCATAGACAAACTGGGAATGATAGATACTATTAACCAGCTTGAGTGTGAGTATTGAGATACATTACATGGAGGGTAGTATTGGCAGAGGTATTATATACATGTATATGTATGGTATACCATACACTATGGTACATCATCTCTCTCTACCAAATACATAAATAAAATATTTCGTGTGAGGGAAAGAACACTCACGATTTCCCTAAGTTCTCTCTTTATTCTTCTTAGTCACTCACTCATCTCTCTCTCTCTATTTCAAGTGAGAATCCTATAATCTTAATAAATGAAAATCCAAAGTAGCTATCGTCCTATAAGAGGGAGTAAAATCAAACCATTGCCAAATTAGAGGGAGTAAAATTAATTTATACCCAATACAATGCTGAAACATTACCTACTATTTTATCAAATTAATAGGAATCTGTCAAACCATGCCAATTGAAAGACTCCTTTCTTCTTACTTCCAGCATTAAACTTACATAGGAATCTCAATAGAATCTGTTATTGTTGTTTATGTGTCCTCCACGTTAGTTACAAGAGAAACTCCCCTTCATGCCCAAGTCAATGTCATACTATGTAATATGCTTGAACAAAGATATCATGAAGTAGTTCTATGGAACGAACGAAAAAAGCCCCAACTCTTCCATCGCTCCTACATCTACAACTCCTCTGTCACTCCACACAGTTGCAAATCAAAGCTCCGACGCTCCTGAATGTTGATCCATTAATTCAGTTACAGTATTATTGTATAAAGTGAGTAGTTGAGGGGAATTCGCAAAAAGGGATGTCAAGTATGAGTCATTGAGAATGTAACTAATGATCATATTGGAATTATATTAACGGCAGAATACAAACTTTTATCGTGATTTGAGAGATGGTGATTTCTTGGTGAAGCTGCTAGAAACTCAAATACGAAGATTTTTTTGGGCTGATTTAAAATCTTTTGAACTAATCACTGAAAATGGAGTTTTCATCGTTGTGGAAAGGGGAAAAGGGCGACCGCATAAGATTTGTTTTCCAATTCTCCAGCTGGGAAAAGCTATGGAGTTCGCTCAGCAGGCCTATGTAATAGATGATCTAGCAGACCTGAAGGTGACGATAGCTTTCAAGAGAGGATCTCTTTTTCTCTCTAGACATGTGAATGATTTTGGGAGATTCATCAAGATTTGTGAATGGAAACCCCAGGTGCAGAACCACTTTGTGATTCTACCGGAAGGTGAAGGGAAGTATGGGTGGGGAAGCTTCTTGGAAGTAACTTGTCAAATGAACGATGGGTTGTTTCCGACAAAGGATTCAAATCTTAAGGTGTATCAAGAGGAATTTCAAGTGTTCAATCCAACCCAAGTCTCAAAGCCAAAGTGGGTCGAACCTAACAAGTCACCAAAGATATGGCATAATGTTATTGTTTGTGACATGTGAGGTGTTCAAGTGCCATGGAAATCTATGGGAAAGGTGCTCTCATTTCGATTCAATGAAAGGGACGAAGAAGTTTTCACCATGTTTCCAATGGGGTTTCTTGCTAATAGAGCAATCTTCATTGTGTCCAACAAAAAGATTTATATGGATATTTTGGCAACAAGACACATCTGTGTGGGAAAGGGGGTTCTCACCTTTCAATGATGGAATCTGGTAATATCTACTATTCCGAATCAAGCAATAAAGGGCAGATGATGGGTTCGTATTTGGGGCCTTCCATTGACCGATTGGAACATACAAGCTTTTCAAGCAATTGCAGCCAAATGTGGTAGATTAATTGAGGTGGATAATCATTCGTTGAACAAGGAAGTTATCTATATTATTCGTCTCTTGATAGAAGTCGAGACAATTGTGGATATCCCTAGAATATTATATATGAAGAAGGGAAGAGAAGATATTTTGTTGGTAGTGGAAATCGAATCCCTAGTCGGTGAGGCTCAAGAAGCTGGTGGTGACAGAGTTGAAGCTGATCAAGGATCCTGGTGTGTTTTTCGTCGAGAGGTAAGGGATGAAGAGGTGGCTTTCGGTGAGTCATTGATTCCATTAGGTGTCCAACATCCAAGCCAAGCTCCAATAGCCATCCGATTGAATGGGATTGATAAGGACTAAAATGTTATTTAGGCAAGATGAGTTATCGACAACTCAAATCAGGCCTCATATTTTTCATAATTCGAAATTTAAATTTGGGGCATCTTCGAAGGGCATAATGGGAAGTTCAAACCCAAATGATAATTGGAAGTGGGTTCCAAAACAAACCGATGGTCTAAACAACTTAAAACAGACTGGACCAAAGCAAGGATATATTACAAGGGTGAACTAGAAACCTAGCTTGAACCGATTAAACGAGCAAGGGATATATAGTTCGCAAGGGTCAAAGATTAGGGCTACAATACTTGAAGGAGAGGATTCGTAAGGTAAGACGACAAAGACTAGGGAAGAAGTGGAGGGATGCTACAACTCGAAGCTGTCGAATGGAGGATGTGATGGAGGTAATCAATTTGTGCTTGGCTCGCCTGGTAATGCATCAGATTGCTCGTCTTCAAGGTGTGCCTCTACTTTGGGGTCTAGGGGGTTAGGAGTTGCTTCACCGAACAGTATTGCTGCCTTTCCTCCTCTAGTAGCTGAACCACCGACCCCTATGGATGAATTAACAGACCCAACTAGGACTGTGTCTGATCCTCTGGGTCTGGGTGATTTGAGGTATGGAGCTCAACTTAGAAATGGTTATGGGTATTGAGAGGACTCTGATGAAGAATATGTTACTGAGAGAGATGAAAGTGAGGTGGAAGGGAAGGATCTGGAATTACAAGATTTCTTTACTCCGGGAGGGCCAGTTCCTCTTGTTAATTATGCCGAAATGCCTGAATCAAATGAGCTAGAAGAATCTGTAGAGAATGAGCAAGCTGCTTTCTAGGGGGAGCAAAGATCAGACCAAGGTGCGAGCAATCACCATATCGATACAAGACCTAGGGTGAATGATTGCCAGGGAACCATTCCTCAACATCTTTCAGCATCTCCAGGTACCCCTATATCTTCGTCTAATAATTTGTCCTCTACTTCTTTTGTTCCATCTTTTATCCCCCATTCAATCAATGTTATTTCATCTGTTCTTTTTTCTGTCGATTGCCATGAGCATCCTAATCTTCAGGTTGTGAATAAGGGATGCCAAAACTGTCAGGTGGAAAATAATACAAGGGACATAAAAAGAAATGGTAGGAAAGCAGGGAATGATAAATGGAAGGAAAATATCGATCAGCTAGTGGGTAGAATGGGGCTGAAGGTGATTGACAGCAAGGGTGATGTGGTGAATTTATCAGATTATATGGAAATAGAGGAGGAGGAACCACCGTATAAGAAGAATATGAAATCTACACGTGAAAAGAGGGAGTTAAAAAATCTTGCCTGGGAAATGAATGACACTGCTCTAAGAGATGGGAATACAATGGGAGGCAGGAGAGATGGAAGGGGAAAAAATACTGTTGAGTCATGAAGATTATTTCATGGAATGTTCGAGGGCTGGGAGGGGTTAAAAAAAGAAGAAAGGTGAAAGAATGTCTGAACAAGTATATGCCGGATGTGATTGTGTTGCAAGAATTGAAAAAGGAAATCATGGAGGATAAGCTTGTTAGGAGTGTAGCTGGGAAAGGTCTATCGGAATGGTGTGCCCTTTTGGCTATTGGCTCCTCGGGAGGTATTCTTTTAGCATGGAATCTTGAGGCTATAAAAATAAAAGATGTGTGGATGGGGTTTTTCTCAATTTCCCTTTGGTTGGAGGATAGGTCTACGAGGGTGGATTGGCTGTTTACAGAAGTCTATGGGCTAGCAGTAGCAAAAAATAGGGAAGCTTTATGGGGAGAGTTGAAGTCCATTAGGAATGCTTGGAAGGGACCTTGAGCAATAGGAGGTGATTTTAATGTCATTCGATTTGTTCATGAGAAGTCTCCTCCGGGGGTGATGACAAGGAGTATGAGGAATTTTAATGAGTTTGTGCAGGGGCATGCTTTAAGGGACAGTTATCTAACCAATACAAATTCACTTGGACAAATGGTCAAGAACATCCCACTGTGTCGTTTGGACAGATTTCTGGTTTCAAATAAATGGGAAGACCTATATCCACAATTTATGCAAGAAGCCCTCCCAAAGATCACCTAGGATCATTAGCCAATCCTTCTCACCACCACTCGCCCTCAATATGGGTTTGGCCCTTTTCGTTTTGAGAATATGTGGACTCTCCATGATTCCTTTAAAAACTGCATCAAGTAGTGGTGGAACAAATACGAAGTGTATGGATGGAAAGGTTTCTACTTCATAAGGAAACTTTATTATGTGAAGAATAAGTTAATAGTTTGGAATAAAGAAACATTTGGGTTACTCAAAGTCAACAAGCCAAGGATCTGGGAGGCAATTCAGGAGATTGATAATAGAGTAGAAGAGTATGGGGTATTGGTGGAAGATGATGCAATTAGGAAAAAAACCCTATTGGATGAAATGGATGTGTTGTTGCATGAAGAGGAGCTCCATTGGAAATAAAAAGCCAAGTGTAAATGGCTAAAGGAAGGGGATAATAACACTAGTTACTTTAATAAAGTGGCTAGTAGAAAAAAAAAAGTGTTATTTATAGAATACTCATCAATGGTGAAGAGATCGAGGATGAAGAAAAAATAAATGATGGAGCTATTAATTTCTTCGCTAGTCTCTATGCTAAAGATAGACGAGGAAGGCCTTTTATTGACAATCTGTTTAGTAGATGTGTGGATGAAGATGGGGTTGCTCAGGTTGAAACTCGATTTTCTGAAGAAGAGATTAAGGAGGCCATTTTTAGCATTGATAAAGATAAATCTCCAGGTCCCGATGGTTTTTCTTCCCTCTTTTATCAAGAATGTTGGAAGATTGTGAAAGAAAATCTTATGGAGGTGTTCAATGAATTTTATTATGGAGGTGTTCAATGAATTTTATGAGAGAGAGACCCTCAATAAGAGTACTAATGCAACATTAATTGTGCTTGTTCCAAAGAAGGATGAGGTAAAGGAATTTTCAGACTTCAGACCTATAAGTCTGGTGAGCAGTCTATACAAGATTATTGCAAAAGTCTTATCCATGCGGCTAAGGTCTATGATGGAGGGTCTGGTTTCCTATACTCAAGGTGTTTTTGTGAAAGGAAGGCAAATAACTAATGGTATCTTAATTGCCAATGAGTTAATGGACGGGAGACAAAGGATGAAAGAAAAAGGGCTAGTGTGCAAGATTGACTTGGAAAAATCCTATAATAGGGTAGATTGGGATTTCCTATGTTAGACCTTGGAAAAAAAGGGTTTTGGAAAGAGATAGATTCGGTGGATTATGGGATGCCTTGATCATCCTTATTTCTCAATAATGATAAATGGTGTCTCATAAGGTTTTTTCCCTTCATGTAGAGGTATTCGACAAGGGGATCCCTTGTCCCCTTTCCTTTTCACCGTGGTAGCAGATGGGTTTAGTGTTTTAATGTCAAAAGCAATAGATGTAGGGCTAATAAAGGGGTTTAAAAGCAGCCAAATGGGTCCGACGGTAGCCCACTTGCAATTTGCAGATGACACTATTTGTTTTGTGGAAGCATGCAATGAACAAATAGTAAACTTGAAAATTATCTCAAAAATCTTTGAAAGCATCTCGGACCTCAAAGTCAATATTGCTAAATCTAGTATGGCAGGGATTGGAGTGGATGAGACATTATTACATTCTTATACAAAAATCTTTGGATGTCAACAGTGGCCTATGAAATATTTGGGAATGCCATTAGGGGGTAATCCTAAAGCTATCTCCTTTTGGGACCCTGAAGTGGAGAAAGTTAACAGAAGACTGGTGGGATGGAAGAAGTCCTATATATCTCTAGGGGGAAGAATTACTCTGATTAAAACAACTCTATCTAATGTGTCCGTTTATTATATGTCTCTTTTCAAAATGTCCAAAAAGGTGAGTTGGGAGTTGGAGAAGTGTTAGAGGGATTTTCTGTGAGAAGGAGGAGGGGGTAAGAAGGACAATTTAGTGAAGTGTGACAATGTTTGTAGGCCAAAGGAGTTTGGGGGTCTAGGCATTGGACATCTCAATGAGAGGAATGTGGTTCTGCTCGGGAAATGGTTGTGGAGGTTCTTCAATGAGGTGGACACAGTCTTTGGCAGTCCCTTATTCACAACAAATATGGCATGAATCCTAATGGATGGGATTGTTCCCATCATCCTTCTCATTCTATGTCTTTGATATGGAGACAAATTATTATAATATACCCGTGGTTTCTTCCCCATATTCGGCTTGTGGTGGATAATGAAAAGGCAATTAAATTTTGGACCAATCTCTGGTGGGAGGATACTTACTTATCCATTGCTCAACCGCATCTCTTCAGGTTATCTTCTCAAAAAGATGTGGTCATTGCAGACATTTTTTCCCCTTCTCTAAGTGGTCACTCTTGGAATCTAAATTTCAAAAAGGATTTATATGATTGGGAGGTCGACCTCCTTGCTCCCTTGGTGTCTAAATTAGAAATTGTCTTCATTTCTCAATCATTTCTAGATAAGAGGGTTTGGACCCTCGAGTCCTCTGGGCTATTCTCTTGCAAATCCTTCTTTAAAGCTTTAATTCCCGTCCAAAACCTAGACTTATCCTTTCCTGCCAAGCGGATTTGGAACCCAAAAATTCTCCTTAGGGTGAAAGCCTTCTTGTGGTCTATGGACATCGGCGTTCGTCAAAATTTGGGTGCTGACATGGTCGACAGTGCTTAATCAGATAAATACCATGGATGTTCTCCAAAGAATGAGACCTAATATGACCCTCTCTCTTCAATGGTGCATATTATGCAAAAATGCAAGCGAATCATCCTCACATATTTTCATTCATTGCAAATTTACCTTGACTATCTGGAATTATTTTTTCTCTAATAAAAAGAAAATGCATGTATGGCCAAATGATACCAGAGACTTTGCTAATCAGTGGTATGGAGGGAGGAGAAGGAACCAGGTTAGGGTGTTTTGGGACAGCTTGTTGCATACAGTCATGTGGAGGATATGGAAGGAAAAAAATAAATGCGTATTCGAGGAGAAATACAACTCAAGGGAGGAGGTTATAGATAATATAGTGCAAGAGTTGGGAAATTGGCTACTTGTGCTCAAGGAATTTCAAGGCTTTCCTCTTTCTTTATTCATTTAGGATTGGGCTGCTTCGCTAAATGAAAGTATCACAAGAAAAAACATTCAGGTGAAAAATTGGAATCCTCGCAATGTTGGTTGCTTCAAAATGAACTTTGATGGAGCCTCTAGAGGCAATCCGAGCAAAGCCGGTTTTGGATGTGTGATTAGGGATCATGATCATAAGGTGATTCAAGTTATTTGCAGGCCTCTAGGTGTGTGCAATGTCATTCAAGCTGAAGTGACTAGTCTTCTAAAGGGTTTAAGGGAGATCAAGCGCATGATGTTGAAAGGCTGCAAGGTGGAGGATGATACAGCAGTGGTTGTGAGTTGGGGAAATGGAACTAGTATGGGTTCTTGGAAACTCACCCCGATCATTAATGAAATTAGAGAGATTATGTCATTGCTTTCTATTTCGTTGTCCAACATTGATAGGAGTCAGAATGAGTTGGCTGATAAGCTAGCTAATTGGGGGGTGAATGCCCAGCTTTTCTTCTCTGGAAATTGTATTCCTGAGGGTTGCTTGTGTAGGGTGTTTCCCCTTCTTGTTGTATTTTAGTCTCTTTTCTTTTTCTTCTATTAATAAAGTTAATTATAAAAAAAATATATCATGAATACAGATGCTATGACCCAAAAACCATCCATGATGTAAGCAAGTGTCAACACACAACCACCTGATTCCCCAATGGTTCATGTAAATTTTATGTTTGATAGCTTTATGATCTAAAAGTGCTCTTTAGATATATTTATTAATGTGATGGATTAATTTATGGTAACGTAATCATATTGAGCCGGGACAGGAATGTCAAGAGCAATGCATCAGACACTTTGTATTTATGGTTGACCAATTGATGCAGAAAAATACCATGTAAAGAAGAAGAAACTAGAGGAACATGGTTAGTCCTCTTTGTCAAGTCTAGTAGAGTACTTTATTTTTTTTTGTTATTTTCTTATTTTAAAAGCGTTAGCTAGTGGTAATTTTGTAATAAGACCAATAGTGCCATGATTAGTTTAGTTTTTTGGGGTTTTTAGTTGTAATCCAGTTTTTCTTTGGACCCAATTTTTCTATGGCCGAAACTTGACTTTTTGGTTTGATTTTGGTGTTTTTAGATAGGTTATTCAGTTACCTTTCTAATGAGATCAAGATTGCGCAAATCCAAGGTGATTTAGGAAAGTTATGACCAAATTACTAAGGGGTGGTCACTAAAAACGGGAATAATATTTTTTAGCAAGTCTTAAGTTTGTGTATTGTTAATTTTTAGAAAACTTGGCTAACAAGTTTAGGATTTTAGAAAGTTTTGTGGAAAATATTTTAAGAGATTACTTGAGATCTTGTGGGGCCCAATAACTTGGTCAACAAGCCAAATATTGTGCCAACCAAGATTCTTTTTTTTTTTTAGAAGTTTTTTTTATTTGGCAAGTTTATTTTTTTAGAAGATCTGGAATCTAGGATTTTATTTTATTTCATTCTCCATGTAATGCCTATTTAAAGGCCACATTAGATCAATGAAAAAGAGTTGAAGATGGATATTTGAAAAGAAAACACGTGTGTGTTGAAGTGGGTGTAGTATCCCAAGTTTTCTCTCAACCCCTCACATGAGATGAGTATTCTACCCTCTATCTCTTCTCTTCTTCTCTCTTATCTTCTTTCTTACTTGTTTACTTTTCTTGTGGACTGTTGTCCTACATCACCAATACATGTCCCGTGTAAGTTTCATGAATTTTTTAATCTCTTAATATGATTCTGGTGAACAGTCATGCAACCGCTGGAACTGAGACTACAAAGATGTCTGGACCACTTTGGACATGATGCAATATCTTTGTTTTTTATTCTGCTTCTTTATTGTTTCCAAATTGGTACGATGTTTATATATCAATCTTATTAAGAGATTAAAACAAGAAGGTCCTTACCCAGTGCCAGTCTCATAATTATGGGGTGCTGGGAGGGGTGGACAGGATGCAGTCCTAATCTTTGGCTTTTTGGCACAAAGTCCAGAAGGTTGATCAATTGAACCTGAGCAGGTTGGTTCCATGGAAGTGTAGTAGATAGTCAAATTTTAGTGCAATGTAAAAAAGTTGTTGAAGGTTTTATTTTTTCACAAAGTGGTTATGTAATTTTAGTCAAAGTTAAATAGGTGTTCATACGTTATATGGTTAGATAAGAGATATTTAGTCAAGATTTTATAAGTTTTTTTTTTTTTTATATATAAGAAAATTAATTTTATTCAAAAGCGAAGATAGCAAAAGGATAAAACAACAACAACAAGGGGATGAAGCATCCCACCAAGAAAAGCGAAAAACACAAAAATACAACAGTTAGCACAAGCCAACAGTAGTTGGAGTTTATTTTTGGAAAATGTTTATTCTAATTTTTTTTTTTTTTGAACGACAAGGTAACTTTATTGAAAAAGGAAAAAGCCAAAAACATACTAGGCAAGCTGGGAGCATGAGAGAAGAGAGATGACCCCAGCAAAACACACCAGATACAGCAACGTTCCTATTAGCTGAAAATCAGAGAGTCCCAATCAAAATCCAAACCCTAAAAGGGATAGGATTACTTGAATGGGAAACAGAGAGGCACTCAAATATCATGCTGAGAATAGAATCTACCAATTTGGAGAAGGTAGTTGATAAGTCATTAAATATCCACTGATTACGGGCTTCCCATATGGACCAGTAAATCACTGAAGAAATCAGGTAAAACATATGGACATCCTAGGCCCATGAACACACAAAGTTATTCCATAAAGAGAATTTGCATTTTTTACTCGTGTGTGCATATGCTCTCTAGCACATATGTATAGCCTAGCATTTTTAGTGTTTCTTCTTTGTTAGTAATTATTAAATAATCTTTCAATATCTTTAATTACCACCTAATATTGATGGGTGTTCAATTGATTAAATGCTTGATCAATTTTACAGTCATATAAGCATGTAGGAATTTCAAGAATTTTTCTTTTAACAATTCATATTTGTGACTAAACCCCCACAAACATGTATGTCTCTAAGCATTATACATACTGAGGAATATATAATTCCATCAAGCAATTTATCAAACAAACTATAACAAAACTGTAAACAGGAAAAGGAATTGGTCCATGAGATAAATAATTCAATTTTAAAACAAGATTGAGAAACAAGGAACACTAGAGAAGCTTCACAAGTACTTTACATTCCCATTGATATGGTGAAATAAAGCAACTGGCTTTCATTCTACCAAAAAAAAAAAAAACACTGAAAACAAAATGTAATGAAGGATTTGAAACATACCGAAAGAGTGTTTCCATATATCTTGTCAGTTATGGACTCTGGTGCAGGTTGCCCACTGTTGTAATTGAACTGAAACACACACACACACACAGAACAAAATAAAGAAGAAGAAAGAAATAAAGTGGCATCAGTTTGAGTAAAAAAATATCAATTATGAGCTGAAATTTCTGTTTGACTGCCAGCATTTTATGCAAATCATTATGCATGCAAACAGTAGTTGCTAAAATATTTGGATGAGAAATAAGAAGCTTCCACATTGATGTAACAGGATTTTGACAGTAAGCCGCACAAAACTGTTTCCAGAAAATGTAAAACAATTGAGTGTAAAACTTTTAGACATGTTTTGTTTAGATGGGATCACGAAGTTAGCAGACTGCTCACCTTGATACCCCAATCATATTTGGGACCACCAGGATTATGACTTGCACTCATTATAAAACCACCATTGGCCTATCAAAA
This sequence comes from Platanus orientalis, assembly GCA_025762735.1. NCBI lineage: Eukaryota > Viridiplantae > Streptophyta > Magnoliopsida > Proteales > Platanaceae > Platanus > Platanus orientalis. Next base: position 5,497,852 of record JAOXJP010000015.1, on the reverse strand, counting down.
TGACATTAAGTGACAAAAAGAAAATCAGATGACTTTGACTCCATACAGCAAAAAACACACATAAAGAAAAACACATCTTGCCTTCTGCTTCCGAATAACAGCAGAAACTGCTGGTGTTGACATGATACCCTCCCTGCCATAGGAACACATTATCCTCAATTCGCAACACATATTAACTCATCACAGTATGAAGAATGGTAAACAAAGATGACTACAAATCCACATTAATTATACAAAAAAAAAAATTGTAGTTGAAGAAAACAATGGAATTCCGAATATATTTTTCCTCACATGAACTAATAATTATGGATTATAAAGCACTCCTGTGATTGCAAAAATCAGAGATGCTTCAGTGCTTGCATGGCCAGTTTTTAATTAGGTTTTTGAGGTTGACAATGATGCATCAGTCATAAGCTTAGGATCTGCCTTCAGCCTAGGACATCAAATTGTATTCTAGCAATAAAATGAATGATACAAGAATCACACAATCTACATGATGTGAAATTTCAGGCCATCAATTAGTCCCTGAAGCATTGTAGCACAACAATTCAAGGACTATCTGCTTTGGTATCTGGAAAATGAGGCTCTATGCTATGGGGTTTCAGAAGCTTAGCCATCATTGCAGAACAGATGGCTTTGTAAGAATACACTTTTGTGCTCATGAAAAATCCAGCTTATATTATCCAGTACCTCGCACACCAAGCAAGTTGACATTATATCATCGTGGAAGTTTAGTACATGAGGTTGTTGGATTTGAGATGATTAAGGAACAATATCAAGAAAATCCGTGCCATGTTTGGACCCATTTGGGATGTGTTGGTATCATAGGAGCTGTTTCTTCCCAATCTAAAAAGCTTTTCATACTTCTATACTTCCATTGGCAGACCTTAATAGGGGGGGTGGGGGGGAAACCCGACTAATCAACAGAAAAATGTACACTCAGACAAGAACAGCAGCCAAATGAGCTACTCACCTGCCAACTAGAATTTTACCAACACCATTCCCTGCTGCAATTTTTATAATTTTCTACAATTTGAATCAAGAATAACAGTCAATAAACAGAGATGGAGAATCTAAACTGCCCAGAGACATATATAGACAAGAAGACAAAGAAAAGCAACTAAATGGTGGACCTGTGCCGCTTCTTTGTTAAAGTAACGACCATCACCTCCTAATACCAGCAAACCATTCTTGAAATCCTCAGGCGGTAAAGAATTAAACAGAGCCTACTTTTGCAACAAAAAAGAAAAAGAAAAAACCATCAAATCCCTTCAAAAGCTATTGAAAACACATTGCAGCACATCCCCCGAGTAAGAATCCAAAATTACAAAACATGTCCATAGCCAAACCTGGATCCAATTCGCAAGGTAATTATCTTGCATAAAAACTTTAACCTGTAAATAACCACTGGAGGGATTCAATTTAAAATCAACCAAAAAAAAAAAACCCAAAAAAAAAAAAAAAAAGCTGCGAAATAGACCTTCTTCCGTAGACCACTCGTTCCGGTCTTCTGCCCTTCGATCGGTTCTGTGGGTACTGAAGTAATCTAAGCAAATACAAAAACCCCAAATATGAGACAAAACCCAAAACTTAATAAATGGGGATTGATCGAGTGAGTGATTGAGCAGTGAAAAGGGGAAGAGACCTTAATGCCTCCAGGCTCCGCAACTGCAGTAGAAGAAGGAGAAGAAGACGAAGTTGCTGTCACGACAACAGTAGAAGATTTTCTTTGAGGAACTTTTGAAGCAATGAGGTTCGGCTGGAAAGGAGAAGACAAGGAGAGGAGAGAGGGAGATCTGGTGGGATGAGAGAGAATGGCATTTGCTGTTGTCGTCGTTGCAGCAGAAGAAGCGAGTTTAAACGACGAGAAGACATTCTCGAGGCTCGGAGCGAAGGCCATGGCTTCTCTCTTTCTCTCTTCTCTGCAACTAGAGAGAGAAAGATGAAGGGGTTTATAAGTAGCAAAGGGGAGAGATGGAGATGACCTGGGATCTTGTGTAGACTATGCTGTGAAAATCCATGGCTGCCACTTGTCCTAGTGGATGCTTCTTCTTATCTTCTTCCCCGTGGCGCTCTGTTATTTATGGGAGATGATAGCAACAGAGCGTGGGCCCGATGCTAACAAGCTGTGATTCTGTGAACCGTCAAATTGGAACCAAATGACATTGATATCATATATCTCTACAATAAATTCAACTTGCATTTCTTGTCCAGATGTTGACAGCTTCAATGGCACCTTAGAATATACGTTCCAAATCACTTCTTATTTATTTAATTTATAAATTGTCTATTAACGTGGCCCCTCTAGCCTATATTTTTTATAGGGCCACTTGGACTTGCATCTTAGTGCGGGACCCGCAACACGCGGGGGAGAGACAGATGTCAACACTCACATGCTGTTGAAGGGATTTGACCCCATGACTTCGAGAGTGGATTGTATC
>JAOXJP010000015.1:5448444-5489260 GCA_025762735.1 Platanus orientalis | reverse complement strand
AGTATGACTTTATCTTTGTATTAGGTTTTACATGCATGCAATCCCTATATAAAAGATCTCATATAATTAAGATTTGTTTGGGTTTTTTTAATAGTTGTGATAAAGTCATATGGCTTTTTAATAGGCTCAGATAACACAATAAGCCCAATTAAATAGATGAAAAACAACCCATAGATGTTTGAAAATTCTTTATCTTATCCAATTATAAGAAAGAGGATTGTAGATATGTTGTATTTGACACTTGTTCATTACTTTGAATTAGGATAGATGGACAATATACAAGAATCTATGATTGTAACTGTTACTGGTGATGCCTATGCTACGGGTGCAATATGCATGGCTAAATTAGATCACTATAATAAGTACATTGATAAAGAGCCTGTCGTTAATCAAGACGCTCAGAGAGCAGAATATCTTGATCGTTGATTGAGGAGAGAGATGATGATTGTCACTCTTAACTACACATGGAGAAATATTCATTTTTTAGGCTATATAAGATACTTCGTGAGTCTGGACATTTACAAGATAATGCTCGAAGTTCAGTGGAAGAGCGAGTAGCAAGGTTTTTGTACTCTCTTTCACACAACCAAAAGAACTCAACACTCAAGTTTAACTTTAGACGATCTGGTGAGACTGTGAGTCGTACCTTCAATGAGGTGTTGTTAGCAATTATAAGCTTAGCTGATATGTTTCTGATTCAACCAGATGGTCATGAAACCCCTCCCGAAATTAGGTATAATTCAAACTTCATGCCTTATTTTAAGGTAAAAAATAGAACTTTAATATTTACAAATTGTTGAATTTGTATTAATTCATTAACTGAATAACGGTATAGAATTCATGGTAGAATTGAGTTGGAGCTATTGATGGAACACATATCTGTCAAAGTCTCTAAAGAGGATAGAGGAAGGTATTGGGGTCGCAAGCAACATCCTACACAAAATATTTTGTGCTTGTACATTTGATACAAAATTCACCTATGTTCTTCTAGGATGGGAGGGGTTTGCAGCTGATTCAAGGGTTTTAACCTCGGCATTGACTAGAGAAGACAAATTGAAAGTCCCTCAAGGTAATGTTCTATTGGATGAAACAAATAGATATTCTAATAGCATGAATTAAATATGAATGGATATGGTTTTGCTTTATATAGGTAAATTTTACCTAGTTGATGTAGGTTTCATGCTTAAGCCTGGTTTTATTACACCATTCCGTAATGTCCGGTATCATCTAAAAGAATGCACAAGACACCAACCTGTGAATGTTGAGGAGTTGTTCAACCTTCGACATTCTTCTTACGAAATGCTATTGAAATGACATTTTGAATATTAAAAAAGCAGTTTCCAATATTGGTGAATGAGAAGCATTATTCATTTAAAACTTAAGTGGGACTTGTCTCTGCATGTCGTATTCTTCATAACTACATGGGATGCAACCCAAATGATTCGATCATTCAAGAATTTGATCAAGAGACATGGGCTCAAGGGTTACCTCTTGAAGAAAACATGTCATTTGAAGAGATGGGTATGAATGAAGAGAGTAGGGAGGCCCACCAGCTAAAATAATGAATTGCCTAAAGGATGTGACTCAATTATAATATTCGTTGTCCTTGATAATTTTTTCAATATTGAGCATGGGCCTTGTATCATAAAGTTTTCTATTTAGTCTAATAATGTTCATGGATTTAGTTGGATACTTTTGATTTGAAGTTTATAGAATTTAGTTATTGTTTGTTATGGATATAATTGGATAATTGGGTTGAATTTATGTTTGAAATTTATAAAATTCAATTGTTGCTATATGTTTCATTTATGATCATATAATCATAACTGCAAAGTTGATAAATATTTGATATGTATTCTATTACAAATGTTTGCTTCTATATGTAGTTGGATACTTGAGTTGAATTTGGTTTGAAGTTTAAAGAATTTAGTAGTTATGTATTTAATTGGATAATTGGGTCGAATTTATGTTTGAAGTTTAGAAAATTCAGCTCCTACTATATGTTTCATTTATGATCAAATAATCATAACTGCATAGTTGATAAATATTTGATATGTATTTTATTATAAAAATGTTTGTTTCTATATTTGTACTCTAAGAATGGAGAGTGACAGGGATGGGGATTGTGAAGAGGTCACGGAGAAGGGAAATAATATGTCATGGACCATAAAAATGGATAACCTCTTACTTGATACGTTAGTCGAGCAAGCAAACAAAGGATTCAAAGTAGACAAGTCGTTTAAAAAGCCAACCTATACAACTGTAGTCAAAGCCGCGAATGAAAATTTTAGTGTTGATTGCAATGCGGGTCATAAATAGGAACTGATTGAAGACGATGAAGGCCAAGTTTGCAATGCTTAGGCAACTTATCAATGCAAGTGGTTTTAGTTGGAACAATGCAGAGAAAATAATTAAGGCAAAGTCTGGGGTGTGGAGGGCTTATTTGAAGGTGATTTTTCTTGCTAATTGCATTTTTCTTACATTATTCATTTTTTAAATGGTTTTAACTAATCAAAATTGTCAAAAATGACCAGGCACACACAAAGGAAAAAGAATTTCTTAGAAAGGCAATCCCTAACTATGATGCCTTGGTGATTGTTTGTGGATTAGACCAAGCCACAGGAGATGGTGCAGAAACCGCCAAAGAAACAAATAGAAAAGAATCTATAAACATTAACATTAATGTTGGATCATATTCATCGAACAAGGACACCGAGAGTGAGAATGCTGATGTTGTTGTTGAGTCAACACAAGATATTGGATCTGTTCATTCTATGGCAAAACGTCAAAAGAGAAAGGGGCATGGAGATTCTTTATCCAAGACCATGGCTGAAGTGGCTTCACAACTTGGTGTGCTAGCTCAAGCTTTAAAGCAAGTCAACCATTTAATTGATAGAGCACAACTATTTCATGTAGTGAAGGAAGTTACTGGGAATGACTCTGACCCACTCCTAAGAGGGTATGATTATGTTTCAGAGAATGATATGAGAGCGAGGAATTTCATTGGCCTCAAGCCCCGTATGTGCAAGGAGTGGTTAATGATGAAGTTAAGCAATCATAGCACTTCATCTTCTACTGGCCTTTGACTTCATTATTGGACTAGAACTTCATTTGAATATGGATGATTACTTACACAGTTTTATAGATGGGTGGATGATAGAACTTTCATTTAAATATGGATGATTACAAAGCGATTGAATGGATGAGTGGATGATAGAACTTTCATTTGAATATTGATGATTACTTTGATATAGTTTTATAGATGGATGCTAGAACCTTCATTTGAATATTGATGATTACTTAGATATAGTTCTATAGATGGATGTTGGAATATTTATATTTATGATTGCTTTGATATAGTTATATAGATGTAACATTCATTTGAATATTGATTATTATGTACTTTGATACAATTCTATAGATGGCAACCAATCGTTGCCATTGAAAGAACAGTGTTCTATCAAGAAAGAGCTGCTAGGATGTACTCCGCCCTACCATATGCTATTGAATAGGTAAGAGATGAGTTAAACAAAGTAATGTGGATAACTTCTTTGTGAAAGAGGTAAGAACAAAGCATTCTTACTTATATTGTATGTTCTACCCAGATGTTTCCTGCTTGCACCCCAAGTTTTCTAGTGGAACTATTGATTAAGCCCATAGTTGGAATGGCATGTGCCTTCTTTGGCTATCTTTGGGCATGAAGTTAGGAATGACTGAATCTAATCTTAAAACATCACCAAGTAAGGTATAAAAACAATGCACTGGTCCACAATACTCAATTTTGCATGTTAGGAATGATTGAAGTTTTATTTTACTTTATTTTTTTTTTTGAAGTTGATAGAATAGAATAAGTAAACATTTGTTTCTCTCATTTTACATATATAATCCAGTTCTGTTTCTTACTTTAAATATGATTTAGTTGAAGTATAGAAGTCTATAATGCTACTAGGGACTGGAAATTTCATATTGAAATTGTGGGGTTTTTTCTTGGTTTATTTTCCGTTCTCTATAATCTGCAACTTTCTGTTTTGTTTTGATGCCAGAAAAATATGTTAATTATCTTCAATGTATCATAGAAACCACCTTGTGGTACATTTATTTAGTATTTACACCTCTGCTGCTGTGGGTATTATGACAGCTTGCTTGCATTATTTGATAAAGGAGTTGAGGAAGGTTTCATAGAGAATTTAGAAAGACTTATTGTAGTCTCAACAGATACATCAGAAGAATTGATCAAGAAAATGGAGGTAGGTAAGATTGATTATGTTATAACTTATTATATTATACCATATTATAGTGTGTTCATCTTCTTGTCCGATTTCATTAAATCTGGCTCAATTTTGATCATCTACTACTCTCTGCACATAAATTCTTCATTCCATCCAACCATCTTAGGAGAATTTCGAAGTAGAAGAATCGAACCCTAAAAGTTCCTACAACGAGTATGTCGAAAGGTTTTCCTTATTCAATGAAAGATGTTGATAACGACAACACTAAGTTCTGCCATCGCTGACTCTTCAAGGTCTGTAATTGTTGTTCTGTAACAGTTCTGATTCACACTAGGTTTCGATCTTCTCGTATTTGTATTGCTTGATTGATTTTAATTGCATTTACTCATATATAGAAAGGAAAAATTGGTTGTGTTTGAATTGTGCGGGATGATCAATTTTCGATTGATGGAAGAACATGATCGGGGGTTGGGGATGTGCTGAATTGTGATCGATTTGTATATGTTACTTTACAACATTTGAATATTTGTCAGGATTTGGAAACCGACTATGTGCCATTCTTTTTTGTTTGGTTACAAAAAAATTTTGAGAGTCCTGCCAAACAAAATTTGACCAGTAAAATAACAATTGCTACTGTTTCTTATGATTCTTTTTAAATGGAAAAGTACATGTTAGTTGGTTCATGTATATCTCTTTGGATTTTCAAATCACTTATTGGGAGTACTATATAAAAGTTTTAAGGAGCAGTAATACACCTTATTTTGGAGCAGTGTATATTTTTAATTTGTTGATTGAAAATAGAGTTTATTGTCCCTTGATAGATGTATATTGGTTAAGGTTTCTGTAGCACAAATTATTAATATGTAGTCCTGACCTTTAAGATGCTCCCAGTTACTCAGCTTATTTACTTCTAGAGAAGTTTCATATGGGATGAGTAAGAAGAGTAGAAATTGATTTGGTGTTGGGAAGATTTGTTTCACGAATGAAGAATGTTCTTTTAATTTTCAACAACTGAGAGACTACGAAAGAGTCCATTGGAGAATGGGTGGGGAAAACGAAAATCATCAGGGGTTAATTGTTGGTGAGATCTGGCTACTAGTGACCATATAGGTTGTTATAATAGATAATCAGCAACATTGTTTGTGCATGACACTTTTTACAGTGTGATAGGGTCATTTACTTATCTATGGAGTTTAATGTATTTAATTTATATCCAGTCAAGAGCTTGTAAGGTCATTGATAAGAATGAGTGGCTTAGCTTTTTTTATAATTCTGGTGACCAGTCTTGCTCACAGCATGCCTGGTTTTTTCTTTTCATGTGACATTATTTTTAGTCAATTTTTATTTCAGGGATACTTGGTTTACTCTTAGTTATGAGATGATTTTTTTTGTCAGCACATTGATGACCAAAATGAAAACTTTATGAGATATGCTTCATGGTTTAAAATCTCAAAGTCCACATTTTAGACCTTATTTAGATGGGTGTGATTGAAAACTAGGACATATGTTATATTTATGTAGTTTCATCTCAATTTCAAAAATTGATAGAATAAATCTAAAATCTCTCTCTACATTTACATATATTATAGTTTCACAACAGAACAAGATTGATTGAATAGAGTAGCCAAAACCTCTCCATTTTGATATTAGTTTCTTGCTGATTTTACCTTGTCGGATGGGTTCCAGGCTTGATCAGGAATCAGGGTTCTATTTTAATATGAAGTATTTTGAGGATGAGGTGCATAATGGGGAATTTGGATGAGATTGAGAGATATATTTCGGGTTTTGCTAAAGTGGATGACAACCAGTATTCTATGAAGATACAACAACAACAACAACAACAACAACAACAAACAGCCTTATCCCAAAGGAAGCAGAAGTACATCAAGGCATTGGATAACTAAGCTTATGGTTATATAAATTCTTCTGTTTTTTCATAGTTTCTTATGGAAATCTTACTTTGTTAGCTTTGCATCTGAAAATTGTCCAAATTTTCTAGGCATGATCGGGCCAAGGCTGTAGATATTCTTATGAAGGATCTGAAAGTGTTTGCCTCGTTTAATGAGGACTTGTTTAAGGAAATCACACAGCTTTTGACATTAGAGAATTTCAGGTATGAGTTGTGTAACTTCCTGCTTGGCTATAATTATTTGGCGTAGTGAAATATTCTCAATTGGGTCTTTATCATACTTTTATTATTTGTGTAGGGAGAATGAGCATCTTTCCAAGTATGGAGATACAAAGTCTGCGAGAACAATTATGCTGGTTGAGCTCTAGAAGCTTATTGAAGCTAACCCCCTTTTCCATGACCAAAGTGCAGTAGCCTAGCACGTGTAGTTCATTGGTTGACCCAGAATGGGTCAACTGGTTGAACCTTAAACATATTATTAGCCAATGGTTTGTTGGAAGCTAGTACTTTGTTTGGGCTAATAATTTATCTGGGTTCTTCCTTGTGTGAATTATTTTTTTTCAAGATACTTCTCAATCCCTTACTAACATGTTACTACAAATGACAAGAGATTCAATGCTAGTTGGGTTTGGGTTGAACCAATGCTTGTTGAATCCATAGCCCCATTGATGGGACACACACACACACACACACACACAGAATGCAACCCAATGCCTGAGATAGATGAGGGTGTTTCTAATAAATATGGTAACCAATAGGTCGTTAATATGTTCTTTTTAGCAAACATCAGGTTGTTGTGTGTTGTGTAGCGGAAAAAATTAGGTGCAAATGAATTTCATGAAAGCAGTGCCAGGGTGCACACATAAGTGTGGAAAAGTGATAAGCACGCCCCCGAAAAGTGTAAATCACTTTTTAGTGCTGATGAGTTAACCCCCTGGTGCTGTTTGCACCTGTTTGCATGAAATTCGTTTGTACGTAATCTCAACCCACCGTTGAAAGAAAAAAATAATGCATTTTAGTTGAGCTAAAAAATAGGATAATTTTCTCGTACATTTTCTCAGTGCAACCAATCAGCTAAAATTAGATTTTTCAGTAATTTCTCACAAATTTTCTCAGCACAACCAATCAGTGAAAAAGTTTGAGAAAATAATTCTTTTCTTTTCTTTTCTCATCCCACCTTAGTAAGAGTGCACCTTAGTAAGAGTGCAACCAATCGCAGCCTTAATGTCAAGAAATGAGATAAAAGCCAAGCGGGATTGGTTTATGAACGCTTCCCTTAACTATCCCTTAACTAACGCTCACCACCACACCTGTCAGGCGGCAGACACAAAAGCATTGAAAAGTGATTCACTTTTCGGCACTGATGTGCCTGCCACCTGACAAGGAGCAGTGGTTAATGTTAAGGTGTGCATTTTTTATCCTCTTTGCCCACTGCTCAATCAACAGTACCCACGGTGCACTCCATATCGGTTCCAAGTTTCCATATATTCAACTCTCCCTTCATCTGCATTCCAACTCGAGCGTGGGTCCCCATCAGAGTTACCGTCGACTTTATATTCTAATGCTCCCCCCCCCCCCCAACACCTCCGGCTTGGATTTGGTACGAACACTTCATGAACGAACAACGTCTGAACAGTGTCAAGGGCGGACACATTGGCACAGAAAGTGATTTACACTTTTCGGGGTGCTAAAGTGCTGATGTGTCCACCCCTATGCGGTTCAGATCTTATCCGTTATGCAGGGTTCGTACCAAATCCTGAGGGCCCCACCACTCAATCAACATTACCCTCGGTGCACTCCACAGCAGTTTCCATATTTTCAACTCTCCCCTTCATCTGCATTCCAACTTGAGATTGAGTCCATCAGAGTTACCCCCAACTTTACATTCTAATGCCACCTTCTCAATCAACATTACCTCGGTGCTCACCATAGAGGTTCAAATTTCCATATATTTTTTTGCCATTTTTACACGCAACAAATTGCTACATTCAAATCCTTAATAAAGAAAAGTGGAAAAAAGAGAGGATCCATTGAGAAACAATATGGAAACAAAAAGAACTAAGATACTGAACCAAAGCAACGGAGCAACCCAAAATCACAAGCACCAAGAGCTGCTTTGTGCATAACCAGTAAATCCATACACCTGCTTTATCCAGAATACCAAACTTGCAAGGAACAAGTTCCAACAAATTTCAGAATGGATTGCTATTTTACGTCTTCCATTCTCATCACAGGTAAATTTCCTCACTTGAACCCCCCACAAGTCCCACTAACAAATTAATTTCTTATCTCATGATAATTCCGGATCATAAAAACATGCCGTAAACTCAAGAATAATTGTACCCATATCAGCGACCAAAAGACTTTCCAGTATCATGAAAACCCTTTTGACCTTAAAATTTGTCCGTATGTGTAGTAAATGTCAAGAAATGCTTTGTAATTGGGTTACTCAATTTTATTCTTTCAGACGTTAGAGTGGCAATGCTCCCCCCAGAAGCATGTGGGAACTGGCAAAAGTAATTACCAAGAAGAGCCAACAATATGTCATGTAGGAAAACAGAGTGAATTTACAAGAGTAGCACTAATTGTTTGTTTATTTGAAGTTTGTGTGTCCCGCTAAATTATTCAGATTCTATTCCAACCCCCACCCCATCCCCCAACCATCAAAAACCAACAACACTGATAACACTACTGTCTAATTAATAACAAACATTGCAGATATTACCATAACACATTAACCACCAGGAGCAGAATCAATTCAATTTAATTGATAGCTCAACAAATCAAGCAAATTAGTTTGAGCACCTAGGACAGAATTTATTTGACTAGACAAATTACACTATAAGTGCAGTACTGCTACAGTGATCATTCTAGTATAAAATCAACTGTCTTTGATGATTAATATAACTTCAATAGTCTAGCATAGACTCCATTCAACTTAACTGAAAGCTCATTTACTTAAAACAGAAGCGCGTAACTAATGAAGAAACATAGGTCGTGTTTGCAGCCACCTGTAATGAAATCATTTCATTTCAAATTTCCAAGGCATTTGTGGCCACAAGGTGTTGGTTGAAAATGTACTCATTCAGATATATACTATATAACATATATCATTTCATTTTATAAAAAACGTAAGATGACTTCACTTCTAATTTTAGTTAACAAATCAGTATAAATCTGAATGAATTCAATTTGAACCATCACTTTATGGCTACAAATGCCTTGGAAATTTGGAACGAATGATTACATTACAGGTAGCTTACAAACAGGCCCTTACTAATTTAATCCAAGTAGCATCAAACTATTAAACACAGTATAGCATTTTGACATAGCACCATACATACACAATGAGTGTCACAACGATGAAGGAACCCTTTAATTTCTAAGAATCACAACACAACAATGCCTATAACTTACTTGAAAAAACCCTCACTTAAATTTTAGACAACTTACTTTTACTTCTTACCTTCTTAAGTTAGCTTCCCAATAACTCTACTTAAAAAGAAACACAAACCAGTAACTTGAGCTCCAAATATCACACATTGAGACTAGAATGTTAGGTTGCTAAGATTGTTCTAAAAATTGCAAGGAATATATCAAGTCTCCTAAATTTCTAAGATAATGAACAATCTAGTTGGAATCCCTAATTTATAGAAGTACTCTTTAACTCATTTCAACTCAACAAAGCCTTATCCCAACCACTTGGTGCCGGCTAGAAATCTAGTTCGTCATTCCACTACCTAGGGCCATATCTTCCAATAAATCATAAGCACTTGTGCCTTTCTTCACTACTTCAACCAGTAATTGGCCTTACCCTTGCCTTCAACCTGCCCCATATCACCTACCCTATAGAAGTACTAAAGCAATAAATGTCACAGATTTTTTGAGTATAGCAAAGAAAAAAAAATCATCTAATCTAATGCATCGTAGTAATCAGATACAAGATATCACACCTTGTCTAGGGATAGAAAAACATCATGATATGCAAAATTGAAGAAAATACAAAACGAGAAAGAAACCTCAGTCTCGAAATTTAAAATATCACTAATTCAATACAATACATATATATGACTTGGTAGAAACCTGAAAAGGCCTAATATTACCATTGACTGATCCTAACCATCCAATCAAAGCAAACACACCAATAGTCTCTCTTACTTTTGACTTTCTACACCTTCCTGTAAATTTACTAAACAAGTAACCTTTAGACTCTTAGTTCTTAAGGGGACAGGATACATTCCTATTCCAATGAAAACCAGCAAAGAGCTTCTAAAACTTGAAGCCAGAACTGCTCAAAGGCACAATAGGCACTAAAAACAATCTAAAAAATACCCAATATTGTCTAACAATTAAAGCATTAAAATCCAGATCTTGACAGACGGATTTCTCAATTACAGAAGAACAATGCACAAACAGCCCAAAGGTTCACCATTAAATATCGAATTCGTGTTTGAGACAACCTACCCAGAACAGTGACACTTAATTTTCATGAGGACAACAACAACAACAAACAGCCTTATCCCAACTATTTGGGTCGGCTACACGAATCCTGTTCCGCCATTCCGCTCTGTTTAGGGCCTTATCTTTGTAGTGGACATCTGAGTAGATTTAATTAAGGTCATTCTACCACCTTTTGAAAACGAGTTCAATCTACCAACAATCCTCTCAATTGTCCTATTCTAACCCCCCTTGGATTTGAAAATTTCCCCCAACGACATACTTGGATACGAGGAAGGAAGGGTCTCAATCTTACAACCTAAAACTCAAGCCAGATTTTTAATCTCCCTAACCTCCCTCTCTTGGAGCCACTCACTCTTAGCCAAATTAATCTTTAAACCCAACACCACCTCAAAGCACCTAAGAATGCATCTTAAATAACCAATTTGGAAAACGTTTGCATCACAGAAGATCATAGTATCATCAATAAACTGTAAATGGGAAACCGTGACACCACCATTCCTTACCTCAAAGCCCGAAATATAACCCGATTCTGCCTTTTTAATCATTTTACTTAGCACTTTGATCACTATGATGAACAACAAAGGGAACAGGGGATTCCCTTGTCTCAGACCCCTCAAATTCCCAAAAAGCTAGCCGGAGAGCCATTCACCAAGATAGAAAAGGAAACAGATCTAATGCAATAAAATATCAAACTCCTTCATTTTGCCTTAAATCCCATTCTAAACAAATATAATCCTAGAAGTTTCAGTTCATACAATCGTATGCTTTCTCCAAATCCAATTTACAAATTACCCCATTTCTACCCGCCAATCTCTTATCCTCAATACACTCATTAGCAATGAACACACTATCTATGATTTGTCTTCCTTCAACGATAGCACTTTTTTTTTTGAGAGAGATAAACATGCCAACTTTATTGAGAGGAAAGAAACGAACTACAAAACAAAGACAAAGAAAAAGAGGAATCCTTATCAAGAAGATGAAAAGACAAAGAAAAATAGAAGTAAAAAACCCCCACAAGAAACAGTCACTACGACTCCATACACCAAACAGAATGCCGTTCTCTCTCATCAAACTCTTCCTTAATCGAGTTCCAATCAAACAAAAATCTGTAAATATAAAGAGAGATTTCAATGAAAGCACCTTGAGGTTGTGAGATTATACTTTTCATGACCAACTTGAGTCTAGATATCAAAACTTTAGCAATACTTTTATAAAAACTACTAAGCAAGCTAATAGGTTTGAAATCTTTCAACTCTCTAGCATTATGCTTCTTAGGAATCAAGGCAATGAAGGTATTGTTTAAATGGTCATAGAATTCTTCCGAATTGTAAAATACCTCAAAAACTTTCGAAAGATCCACCTTAACAATATCCCAACAATTTTGAAAAAATGAGATAGTAAACCCATCAGGCCCCAACGTCTTATCACCTTTCATCTTGAAAATCGTCTGTCGAACCTCCTCCGAAAAAGGCAACTCCAAAAATCTTTGCTCCTGACTAGAAATATGACCAAAAGTCATCCCATCCAACAAAGACCTAAATGGAACTCCTTAAAAAGATTTATATAATAAGACTCCACTTTAGACCTAATAATCACATGATTTTGAGTCGTAATCCCATAAACTAGGAGCTCATGGATACCATTAAGATTCATACGATGCGAAGCCACCTGATGAAAAAATTTTGTATTCAAATCCCCCTCCTTCAACCGTCTAATTTTAGATCTATACCTCTACAACGTTTCTTCTTTAATTGCCAACAATTGAAACTTCTTTCTTAATAAATCTCTGGCCACTCTCTCATCCGGTGAAAGTTTACCCACCTCTTCAGCTAGATTTAATGATTTGATTCGATTGAGATAACCACCCATATCAACTTTAAGAGAGTCAGCCGATTCTTTATTCCACGCCTTCAACCGTTCTTTAAGGCCTTTTAACTTTAGGGCAGAATTCCTACTAGCTGAACCAGCGTAGCTGGAACTATTCCGTTCCTTTTTTACCACCTCTAGTTCGGAGAATGAAACCACATTTCCTCAAATTTAAAAGGCCTAGGACCACCAAAGCAAAGAGTAGGCGTAAACAAAATGGGGGAATGGTCCGAAGTTGAGCGAGGGAGGGCAACTTGAGTCCTCGGGAATAAATCCTCCCAACCAGCACAGAAAAGAAAACGATCTAATTTGCTAAGAGAGGGACACTCTTGAAAGTTGGACCACGCATACTTCGCCCCTTTTAACAGACCATCCACCAACCACCATCTCTCAATAAAATCACCAAACATTCTTATATTTTTATCAATCCTACTCATCCCTTTCTTCTTATGAGTAAATCTAATCAGGTTGAAGTCCCTTCCAATGCACAAAAGTAAGTCCCAACGCGCTCGAACATCATCCAATTCTCCAAGAAAGTCCACAACCTCACGAAACAGCGTGGGACCATAAACCCTCGAAAAACCCACTCCTTAGTCCCATTTTTCACCCTACACCGAATAGAAACAGAAAAAAGGCCCTATCTCATTCTCCTACACATCCAACTTTTCCACATTCTACATCAAAAGAATACCACCTGACGCCCCCTAAGAAGGGAGCGAAAGCCAGGACATGGTTCTTCGCCCCCAAATCTCATGAATCGAAATATCATTCCATTCCGCAAGTTTAGTTTCCTGCAAACAAACAATATCAACCTGTGAAGAAGAAATACACTTTGCCACCGCAATCCGCTTATCTTTATTCCCCATACCTCTAACATTCTAAGTTAAGACTTTAAGATCCATTAATCACTTTTTGATTACCCCCTTACCCTTTCTACCACCCCCTTCACTCACACTTCCACCATTACACTCATAATTGACCCCACTCTACTTTCTCAACTCACTTCTCAAATGTTTGCTCTCCACCGATCTAGATCTAAGATATCTCCACCTTTCCTTAGCTCCTTTTCAATTAATCGAAACAGTTCCATAGTTTCTGCCTCAAAACCCTCATATGAAAGGCCTAGAAAAGGGCCAAAATCCTCCAATTTTCCCATCATCTACTCAGATAAACACTCCTCATCCCTCTCAACTGCTCCTTTTAAAAGAAGTCGATTACTCAGAGCCCCCAACTAGGGAGGAGTCGCAAACTCCTTATCATCAATAACCAATGGTAACCCATCACCCCTAAACTCATTACTTCCAATAGCCAGCGACTCCACCTATAAGGCGAAGTCCTTATCCCCATTCACATCCTGCACCCTAATCATAGCATGCTGATTCCGGTCCCAATCAACCCCCAACCAACCAAGCATGTGGATCCCGCAAAGAGGGGTACTCATCATGGATAAAATGCATATTCTTAGATGCAATAGGATTCCTGCAAAGATCCAGAGCAACAACTAGAGAAGAGGAATGAAATTTGAGAAACGGAGATGGCTGACCTTTCGAATGAACGTGGCTAAGAAGGAAATTCGCGTAATCCCTTTTTTGAGCCTGCTCCGGCTGTTGATGAATTGGAACACCTTCCTCCAACAATGCCATATCTCCCCCAAGGCTTTCCGAGGTCAGCCGGAAAGAAACATGGTTCAGGAAGGGATCAGAAAAAGGATAACTCCCCCCATCACTTAACCGGTCACCCAGAACATGCTGTTGAAAGGAAAGTGGATTCACAACTGCCAAATCCAAAGCTTGAACCTCCATCAAATCTGAACAATGAATTGCAGAAGTAGAAAAACAATAACAATTTGGTGACACTTCTGTGGAGAATTCCTTCAACACTGTACTAATCGAATGCACAAAATCCTTATCAGCCCCAACGAAAGCCTGCTTCCTGTCAACATTTGAACTGCAATATGCAGAAGAATAATAAGGACATTGAGCATTCGGCATTACATCCACAACTAGCTCCCTCGACACCAACCCCTTCGGATGCCCCAAAATAATCTAGCACCACCCATCACAAATTCTCCTTTCCCCAGTTGCTCAATCCCAGCCGGGACACACCCAGAAGGAGGGAAGGAAGAAGAAGGAGAACACGGAGAAGGAGAACACTTGTGTCGATTAGAGGGGATCTCCCCAACCAACAGATTCAAACCCTCAGCATCCATAACAGCCTCCAGGCAGTCCGAAGTATCAGCCGGGCTTAAGGAATTCGAAACCTCAGAATACCATGAGCTCGATAACAACTCCAGATCCGCATCATGATCTTCTCCACTAAAATCAAGAGCGTCCTTCCATCCTACCGGAAGCGACAGCTGACTCATCAGAAACCTGCAAAGTATCAGAATTCTCCACAGTCGTAATCATTAGAGGCAGCCCTCACATCCCCCGGAAGGCGCTTTGACACAACAGATGAACTGGCCAATAGAGATCTGAACGAAGCCGACGCCATCGACGAACCCTGAACAGACTGGTGGGCATCTGCTATTTCTTTCTTGGGCTTATAAATAGCTGATAATCTGATAGTTTGCATCTTATAACCTTTATCTTCACTTGCCGTTGCAGACATAGTACCCTTTCTTTACTTTCAACTTCAATGAGCCTTATAGTAAGCATATAAGGAATCTTCATTAGTTTAGCCCTTTTCTATTTCATACTTACTCTCCACTTCTTGTTGACTTCCATATTTATTGGTTTATTAATAATCATCTTATCAGAAAGAACATTTATTAGCTTTGCGATTCTGCTGCACATTCCTGTATGGTGCCATAATTGACCTGTATAATGCTTAACCTTTGTTAAAATCACATCACCCCAGATTAAATTTTTGTAAATCCTAATTACCAAGGATATTAAACATTTCATGCATAGAGGTATTTTATTATTATTATTATTATTATTATTTTTTGTGTGTGGATAATTTAGCATTTTTTGTCTTCTGTGTTTTCTTTCACTGGCTTGGTGATTCGTTTCTGTTTCAGTTTTGCTCTGTTTCTCTTTGTTCTTTTTATCAATAGATTCATCTTTGACCCATGCAACCTTATAGGATCGTGGATGCTTCTCCACAGGTAACTGAAGCTTGTTAATTATGCTTTGTGAAACCATGTTTATACTGCTTCATCTACTTAAAACTAGCTTGTACACTTTATTTCACATATAACTCCAGTATAGGAGTTATTAGTGTGTAACCATTCTGTCTTCCTCTTTAGAAACTATAATGATACAATGAACCAAATTGAAGAAGGAATCATTTTCCTTATTAGCCCTGAATCTACAATAGCCACATCTCCCTCTACATGATCAATTTGTGTTCCTCATGAACATCTTTAAAATTGTAGTGGACATTTCTCTGAAGACATTGGGCTACATGGTGACCCGTCTCACCTACAATAGCCTTTCCTTTTGCCTTGAATAGACTTAGAAGCACTTGGCCTTGCTGTGGGTGCATTAGGAGGGGATGTTGCTGTTGGTCATACCATCTACTAGTTTTTTTGGCTATTGCCTTTCTGGCCGGAAATTTAAATCATCAGGGAGAAGGTTGTCTTAACTGCTCGTCTATCTTTAGGGCCACTTGAAATGTTTCATCTAGGCTATAGAGTCATTCCGTAGTTATCTCTCCGCAAATCTCTACTCTTAGATCAGTCTTAAATTGAGGTAAGCTCTGTAGCTCCTCTTTAGAAACCCAGCAACGTACAATGAGCTCCTCAAATCGTTCATTGTAATCTTTACTTAAAAAATCTCTCATTATACTCAGTGAGTGGCAACCTTCCTTGTTGTAAGGTAATTAACTGATAGTACATGCTTTCCTGATAATCTGGGGACAGATACTTTTTCTTGAACTTTAGCTTCATCTCTCCTAGTGTACAATAGGCAGTTGTCCTAACCTACAAAGAAAATCCTCACACTGCTTTCCATATCTTTGTATATGATGAAGCGGTAAGTGTGAAAAGAACGAGAAGAAATCACCATCTTCTACTCAAGCAAAACCTTGAATTTAAAAGGGGAATCAGGGAAAAATCCAAGAGAAACTGGCTATTTGATTGAGTAATGAATTGTTCCATTACAAATCGCATTTATATCCCTAAAACCCTAATTTACCCAAAATGGTGAAATTTACTAAAAATAGTAAAAGAATTCTATTTTTTTTTTAATAAAAAAACCCACTACTGACCTTACTTTTGAAATTCTAAAATCAACTAGCACTCCCTTGAAAATGCTAAATAAAAAAGTACTAATAATAGTAAGTTTAGGATCAATGGTTAAAAGAGTGGCCTTGGAAAGCTACAAAAGAGTTGAAAGATTGTCGCCCTATAAGCCTGCTTAGAAATGCTTATAATATCATTTCCAAGGTTTTGACCTCTAGGCTTCAAATGTTTGTAAAAGGTATTATCCCCCCCCCATCCCCCGCCCCAAGGTGCTTTTGTTGCTAGAAGACAAATTTTGGATGGTGTCTTAGTTGCCAACAAGTGTTTGGATGATAGATTTTAGTGGGGTTGCCAAGGGATTATTCACAATTTAGATCTTGAAGGGTAGAATGGTTTCTGGTGTGAAATGGAGGGGTTGATTCCGTCTTCTGTTGCTAACAAGAATTGAGGGTTCTTTTAGATATTTCTTTTGGAATGATGCAACCGAGGCTAGAAAATATCACCTTGTGGACTAGAATTTGGTGTGTAGGCCAGTGGAGTATGAGGGTCGTGGGATTAGAAGAGCTAGAAATTAGAATAGGATCTTGCTGGGTAAGTGGCTGTAGTGTTATGGCATGGAGAGATTTAGTCTTTGGAGGCAAGTGATCATGGCCAAGTATGGTTGTTATGATAAAACGGATCAGATTCGGGTTAACGGCAATGTGAAATGAAACGCGAAAATAGTAATGCAAAAGAATAATCACATAACACAAAATTTTATGTGGTTTGGCAAGATTGCCTACACCTACGGGCGAAGACGATCAAAAGCTTCCACTATAATGAAGATTACAAGTACAAAGAATTCTCCCAAAATCCAAAAACGAAATCTCACTCAAAAAGCCCAAAGAATTCTCTCCCACAAAGTCTTGCGAATAAGACTATTTATAGCAGTACGAATCCTAAGAAAACCTTATCGTGGGTTAAAACCCCAAAATACCTTTGAAACGGACCCCAACCCAAATTGATTTGAGTTGTTGGATCCAAAATTGGGTAAATACTATTGCTTACTGTTCCGCCTATTTTTCAGGTCTTCGGGTCGCTCTCCAGATCGCACAAACAAGTTGCACTTTGGGCTGCTTTTAGGTTGAATTTAAGACTACTTCACAACAATGGTATTAATTTAGAGGTGTGGGAGGGTTATGGGGTAGGTATGTGGAAGGTGATTTTAAAGTTGGGGAAGAGTCTTGAAATTTGTTAGATTTAGAGTGGGGGTAGGGAATAAAATCGGATATTGGGATGATATTTGGTGTAGAAACAACTTTCTTGTTGTGATGTCGTCTCAAATTCAACTCTAAAGTGCAACCCGTTTGTGTGATCCGGAGAAAGACCCGAATGACCGACTGACCGGAGCCCTTATATGGGTATTTTGGGATTGTAACCCATGATAAGAAGTACAATTTCTTGGGATTCGTGTCATATATAAATACTCCTGTTCAAAGGACTTTAGGAAAGAGAGTTCTTTGGGTTTTTGAGAGAGCTCTTGTTTTGGGAGGACTCTGTATTTTATAATCTTCATTATAGTGGAAGTTTCTTATCGCCTTCGCCCGTGGATGTAGGCAATCTTGCCAAACCGTGTAAATTCTTGTGTTCTGTGATTGTTCTTTTGTGTTTCTATTTTCTCGTTCTGTTTCATGTTGCTGTTAACCCAAATCTGATCCATTTTGATTCATCAAAAAAAAAAAAAAATTTTGATCCATTTTGTCATAGCACCTCTTAAAGAGGAATTTAGAAGCATTTTTCTTATGGCCAGCTGCATTCATGGTTCAGTTGCTAGCAACTATGACAATAGTTGTGAAGGGGTGTGGACTCCTACTTTGAGAAGAAACCTCAACGACTGGGAGATTGACTCTTGGCTGGGTCTGATGAACTGCATTAAGGATTTCATGCTAAATCTAGAAGATAGGGATGGTTGGTAGTGCAACCTCAGCAGGAATGGAAATTTCTCTTCTATTTCGACAGATGTCTGGATAATACAAATTGCAGCCATTTCCTCAAAAAAGCATTTGGATCGTGAAATCTCCTTTAAAGGTCAACTTCTTCATGTGGGCTATGATTCTGGATAAGATTCTCATCCTCAACCACTTGTAGAGCAGAGGTTAGAATTTGGCTAATAGATGTGTGATGTGCATGAAGAGGAATCTGTTGATCACCTCTTTTTCCAATGTTCGATGGCTCGCGATTGCTGGGAATTCTGTCTTTCTCATCTCAACGTGCCTTGGAACTTTCCCGTCAGGTTTAAGGATCTTATTTTGGGTGACCTAGAAGGAATCCCTAAAGTCATTTGATGATTATTGCTTGAGGCTATTAGTTGAGGCGTGTGGAAAGAGAAACAATCGAATCTTTGAGGATACATCTTCTCTACAAGGTATGCTTTAGATGAGAATCTATAGGATGACCTTTGATTGGGTTTCCATTTTCAATGACTTTGATGAGTCGATTTGGGATGTGATTTGGCGTGTGAATGTATAGTTTTGCTTTGCTTTGTTTTTTGTTGTTTTTTTCTGTTTTTGCCTTTTGTCTTGTATTCACCAGCCTGGTGAATCCCTTCTTTCTGTTTTAATAAAGTTTGCCTCTTACACACACACACACACACATATATATATATATATATAAAGAAAAAAAGAAGAAAGAATTAGGCCTAAAGAAAAGAGATGGAAATAAGACTTCTATTTCCTTAAAAATAATAACTTGGATAACACTAATTAGTGCCCTATTGACATCTTATTTCTACCAAATAACTTGGATTACAACATGGAACTAAATTAAATCCTAATTTAGTTACTTTTATTTTCTTTAGAAGGACCCATAGACAACCATATGACCAGCACAAAAAGATAACTATGGGATGTCCAGCAATGGACCTAGAAAGGGCCAAATAGCTAGCCCAAGGAAGGCCCAACATTAGGCCTACATACAGGCCCAATTGGTTGATAACTGTGCTGTTTTACAGACTTTCCTAGGGCTGGTCTTCTGTGGATTTGCTTTTGCATTAATTGAGTCTCCATTAAGGTGGAAGTCTTGGCCTATACAGTTTTGGAGATGTTTCATGACCAAGGTGATTGTAGGGGTTCATTCAGCTATTGTAGTGGGTTGGATTTGTAAGGGGTATGAAATCTTTGGGGGCTTACCCATCTTCTAAGGGAGGCAAGGTCGCTTGCATCTAATATGATCTTCTTGTTTGCAGATGCATTGGCCAAGCAAGGGTCTTTGAGACAAAACATTTATGTGGGCCTAGCCTCTGTAGTCTGTTGTATCTTTGTGCTCTTGCCTTTAAAAAAAAAGCCAACAACGGTGTATGCTATATATATATTTTGATATAGACACGATTGACCTTGTGTTGATGGTATTGAATGATAATAAAACATGGGAAGAATCGAAGCTTGTTATTTGATATGATAAATTAATAGATAGTTGATGCAATAGGCTAGGAATTTGGTTAATAAATGTTCTTTATGCCTTATGGAGGAAAATGTAGATCATCTCTTTTGTTCATTACTTGACTGTCTGAAAGTGAGGAATTTTCTCCTTGCTCGGGTGGGTATTTCTTGGGTTTTTCCTTTTAATTTCAAAGATCTTATCGCTGGGTGGTGGATAGTCTATCCAGAAAGGGGCCTCAGAGACATCTGGAATTTTCTTCCTGGTGCCCTTTGTTGGTGCATTTGGAAGGAAAGAAATGGCAGATTTTTTGAGGGTCTTGTCAAGACCCAAGGGTGCCTCTATGTCTCTGTTTGAATACCATATTTGAGTGGTGTTTTTTAAAGGATGATTTTGATGAGGCCTTTTGTTTTGTTTTGTTTTTTTGTGGTTGGGGATGACTGATTTCTTTAGGGTTGTAGGGTTGGGTTTGTTTACTTATCTTTTGTGTCTTTGTCTCAATTTTGTTTTTTCTTCTGTTTCTCTAGGTCCACATTCTGGCTGAACTTTGTATTATGCTTTGTCTTTGTAAAATGCATTTCATTCACAATCTTTCTTTTTTTTTTAAATAAAAAATTTAAGAAGAAATAAATAAGTGATTAAAGCGGTACTTTAGTAGAATGCAAGAACCTTTTGTTTTACTTTTTTTTTTGTTTTTTGAAATGATAGAAGAAATTTCATTAAGGTGAAAAAAATGGAGTACAAAAATGTTCACTTGGCTGGTGAATTCAAACAACAAGAAATCAAAACAGCAAGACAAAAGAGGCAATAAATAATAGACGGAGCCATCACAGCCAAAAGCTTAATATAGACTATCTCATAGACATGAAGTTCTCCCTTGACCATACCGGTAACCAGTTAATGTTGTAATCCTTACTTATCAAACACCAGTCATGGATGGAATTGTAGATTATGCCTTGAAGATCATCATGACAAGTGACTTTGTTATCAAAGATTTTCTTGTTTCTCTCCTTCCACACATTCCAACCAAGGGATCTAGGAAGATAATCCTAAACAGCTTTAGGAATATTTTTTAAGCTTGCTAGATACTACCTGGAGATTAGGTTGCCAAGGTCATGCGGGAAATTCCACACCACCCCCATATGTTCAAGGAAGGAACTCCACAGTTGATGAGTAGATAAATAATTGATAAATAAGTGGTCCGCTGATTCTTCCTCTGAATAACACAGTACACATCTGTTTGCAAAATTCCACTCTTCTTTTCTATGGTCCAAGGTGAGAATTTCATGCAGGATAGAATTCCAAAGGAATAAAGGGACTTTAGAAGGAATTTTTTTGCACCATAACTGAGTCAAACGATTTTACTGAGAATTTACCTTTATTATCCATAGTCCAGAGCCTTCTGTCCTCCTCCCTAGGATTAGATCTGTGAACTCTTAATTGATAAAAAAGTTCACCGATTCCTCCACATCCCAATCATTTACCTTATTGCACAATCTAAACTGTTGTTCAAATTATTTTTGACAAGATGAGTTATTAGTAACTTGTATTTTAAGTTACTAGCTTAATTTATAGTTGGCTTTGTTGATTTAGTAATTAGGTCGCTTTTTTTTTCTTTAAGTGGTTGGTAGTTTCCAACCAATTAGTTTATGTACAAAAGTTGATGGTAAGAGAGCCCCTCTAAGAGTAGACCTCCTCTTATTATCCTCCCTGTAGAGATATTTGAAAGAGTTATGACTGCACTCTTTACCATCTTTAGGGGCTTAAAACCCCACCAACTCTTGACTTTTTTTTGACTTATATCTTCCAGCATTAGCTTACAATGGAAGGATATGGTGTTTTTGATCATCGTCTCTTAACCACCTTATCCTTTTGTCTTCAGTTGATAGCGCATTTACTTGTCTCTAATTTAGTGGGGACTCCACAATATTCTTGGTATCTCCTGTGATCTTAATACTTGCTTATGATTGGTAAAAATTCTCCCATTTTAGTTCATGCTCTGATGCTATGTAGCCCCTATTGTTGAATGTGTTGCATATTATCTAATGCTAAGTTGCCTAAATATCAACTGGTGGCTTTGAATTATTTTATTTTTGTATAGATTTGGGATGCATCTCACTGTAGGAGCGTAAGGACTATGGAAGGCCATCGGTTGCGAGTTGGGGCTCTTGCCTGGAGTTCATCCTTGTTATCGTCAGGCAGTCGGGACAAGACTATACTTCAACGAGACATACGTGCTCAGGAAGATTATGTTAGCAAGCTTACTGGGCACAAGTCAGAGGTTAGAGTCCAATGCCTCTTGGAGCAGCTCTTTTTGAACTTGGTTCATTTTCAATGTTCTTCAAACTCTATTTAAGCAGCTTATTTTTGAGTTTTGAATGCATTTCAACTTTTAAATCAGGGCTGCCCATTTTAGTCTACTTTGTTCAAATTTTGATATCCTGCATTGTTAATTATAACAACCATATGGACTTCTATTTGTTGAATTCTATTGCTTTCGTAGATTTCTTTAGCCTGAAATTCTAATTGATTTTGATCTAGGTTTGTGGACTGAAGTGGTCTTATGATAACCGTGAGCTAGCATCTGGCGGAAATGATAATAGAGTGAGTTATTAAGTTTCATTTTTTTCTCACTTCTCCGGATGCTTAATAAAGATTATTTTATGTATAATTATTAGTGACATTTAGTCTTAAAATTTCTTACCTCTGTGCAGCTTTTTGTTTGGAATCAACATTCAACACAACCTGTGCTGAAATACTGTGAGCACACAGCGGCTGTAAAAGCAATTGCCTGGTCCCCACATCTTCATGGCCTTTTAGCGTCTGGTGGTGGCACAGCAGACCGATGCATTCGTTTCTGGAATACAACCACTAATTCGCACTTGAGTTGCATGGATACTGGTAGTCAGGTGATCTTTTTGTCACTTGGATGGAAATTTGATTTTAATTGTTATTTATTTGGTTGGTGCACTGTTTCGGGGAAATAACTGTTATTTTTATGTCAACTTTTTCGGAAGGAAAAAAAAAAAGAAGAAAAGAGAAGGCAGAGAGTAAAAGAAAAGAACTGTATTTTGGTATCACCTTGAATGAAAATGGTTCTGCATATTTCAAGTGTTGTGTCATCGAAGTATATTGCACTACTAGTGCTGTAGTGCACTTGCATGTGGTTTTATTTCCTTTTTAGTTTTGATTAGACTGCTGAATCTGCTTTGTCTAATGCATACAAAAAAATTGTTGCAAGGCACACGAAACTGAAAAAGAAGGCCTTAATGTGGAATGTACATGAGAAATTAAATAGCACGTCAACTTAATTGATTAAAGTGAAAACACCGAGAAACTGAGAGCCAGAGGAAGCAGAGAATACTATTTTCAACTGCACACAACTTTGGACATGATCTATCCCTTGCGCAGGTGATGGTGAAATCACAATATAATACATTGAACTAAGAGGGTGTACATTAGAATGGAGTGAATTGAGAGATTTTACCTGCAATTATTTTGCTTCTGGCATTATTGGTGTCACAACATTTTTGGAATTGTATAGTGTCACCTGTTTTTTATAGGTGTTTCAAATAAGTTTCGTTAAATTTTTTTATTTTTTATTTTTATAAATTGATAGAAGATGACTCAAACTTTTTTTGTGTGGGGTTGAAGTGCAAGAGTGAGAGATGGCCATATATAGAGCTAATGTTTCCTCACCATGCATTTGTAAGGGCAATGGTGATGAATGTTAATTTTATTCATGTGAAACCAAATGAAGAGATATCTTTTAGAGTAATTATGAGATCATTTATATACTTTAATGATTGAAGCAGTTGTAATGAAAGAATATACAATTAGAGGTTGTAGTGGCTGAGAAATCTAATTTATAAAGCCAAACATTAGGCTGCTCAGACGGCTTGGTAAGAACTTCAATGCATATTATTTACCCTCTGGGTAACTTGGGAAAGTTTAACGAATAACTACCTTATAGATCAATGACATGAAGAAGTTTAGTTACTTTCATTTTGAATCTCGATTACATGTTTTCTGGTTTCACATCTTTGGCGAACAAAAAAGTGATTTACTTCTCTTATTCTAGGTTTCAATGAGAGAATCAAATATATATAGGTTGATTCAC
The DNA here is from genome assembly GCA_025762735.1 of Platanus orientalis. Classification (NCBI taxonomy): domain Eukaryota; kingdom Viridiplantae; phylum Streptophyta; class Magnoliopsida; order Proteales; family Platanaceae; genus Platanus; species Platanus orientalis. The sequence continues at coordinate 5,465,072 of JAOXJP010000015.1, read as the reverse complement.
TGTTGGTGTTTATATGACTATAAAAGAAAGAAGTACTTTCAGCAAATCTGAAAATAACTATTTCTTTTCACACTTGGAGGAATATATTACTAGATATTTTTGGGAAGGTTGGTCATGATCGACTTCCATTCTCATAGTAGATGGGAAATATTGTGATCTTTGCTTATAGTAAATGTATGTTGGTCTTCATGCTTTGTCATCCTTTGTTAATGCCTTTGGTTGTTTGTGGTTAATGGCTTAACTAGAAGTGAATTGGGGTCCATGAGTTGATCAACAGACAAGCACAAAATTTCTTCTCTCTGTTTCTCTTCTCATCTTCTACTAGTCTTAGCACAATGGTATACTAATCCCCACTGTCACCATGATGCAGGTATGCAATCTGGTGTGGTCTAAGAATGTTAATGAACTAGTTAGCACCCATGGCTTCTCCCAAAATCAAATAATTGTCTGGAGATATCCTACCATGTCAAAGGTAGTTTCAGTTTGAATTCTGTAAAATCTCCATGAAGCAATAAAAGCATCTATATACTTATTCATTTCTACAAATTTGTTTGCAACCGCAGTTGGCAACACTCACTGGCCATACATATAGAGTACTTTATCTAGCAATCTCACCCGATGGTCAGGTAGTTTAAGCTCTACTGACTTTAATTATTTTTCTTGTTTAATACGGAAGCTGCATCAGTATTTCTTTCACTTTTTTTATTGTCTTTCTTCATCTTTGCGTACATTTATAATTGGCTTTTTTTTCAGACAATTGTCACCGGGGCAGGAGATGAAACACTTAGGTTCTGGAATGTGTTCCCTTCTCCAAAATCTCAGGTAAGTACATAGTACTTTTTAAGATGATACACTATTTATACCTTTAGTCCTTTATTATTATTATTATTATTATTTTTTGGTAAATAAAATGGTCTCAAGTCCTTTCATTTTCAACAAATAATCAAGTATGCCCAGCTCTTTCTCCATGATGGTGATTTTGCAGTCCTGCTTTAGAAATTGGATATCTGTCTTTTACCAAAAGAAAATTATTATTGTTATTATTCTGGACAAAAACTGGAAGCCTAGTCATTAGTTTCCCTCATCTCTTCTTATTCCTACTTATTTGTGTTCCTTTTCCTTTAATGCTGTCTCCACCTTTATGCTTACCAAAAGAGGAATATCACTTACATTTGCTGATAGAACTGTTAATGGCAGAACACTGACAGTGATATTGGAGCGTCATCGCTTGGCAGAACTCAAATCCGATGATCTTTGCTGCCACAGTTAATGTTGAGTTGGCAGCAAATAGAACTCTTGGTGTAAACCAAGGAGAAAGGAGAAATTGCAGGTTTCGCAATCATGATGTAAAACATGCTAGATTGGATCTGTTCGAACCAACCCATACCTGATCAGAAACTGAAGGAACAAAGAAGAGTGGTGACATTGCAAGCGAGAGTGGCGAGTCATCATCTCCTGTGGTTTCTTCTAAATGGCGGAATTTGAATTTCTTTTTCCCCATAGAAATATTGATGTATAGTGGGAGTTGGCGACATTATTGGCTGCTCCCTTACATTGTTGTACAATGAAAAGAAACAGACTAATGGATGAATGGAACATCATGCAACATGTTCCCATGATTTTGTAAATAAATCTTTTTCTTCTCATCTTTTTCTCATCTAGTCTTTGGCAGAATGGTTGTAACGCTGATGACTATGGGCCAGTTCTACTTAGGTGTTTGTAGGTAGTTTCTGAAGTTGCATTATAATTTGATCCTAAGCCAGGCGTGTTAACATCTTTAGACCTAATTTAGATGGTTACATGATCTGAAAGATTGGGAACTTCCTGTTGAAGATGAGTTGTGCTTAAAATAAGAACCTTTGAAACACAGCACTGAGCTTCTCCTGTAGTTAGTTCTTGGAACCATGCTGTTGTGGAGGGGTCTCCATGATCCATGCTGAGCTTTCGATTACCCAGTTTGAGACGTTTGGTTTCAGTGACCTTAGGAAAATATTTCACTGACGCAATTAAGGAAAACGTAGTTGGTTTTTATGGGTCTTGTGATGTTCAGGTATTGTAATGGTGGTTCCAAAATGATTGCATTTGGGTTTAAAGTTTGATAAAGAATGGAATTCTTTCCTTGTAGATAAAGGTTTTGATTTTGAAGATACCTTGGGCCTTCAACTTGGTATTGAAGGTCTTCCTGCAATTGATGACCGTCTTTCAAATTTTGTAATGCTGATTGTTTGAACACTATCCCATGTCGTGGTCATGGTTGGGAATGAATACACAATGAGAAGATTGATCATGTTCTTTTCAATATTATCGAACTTATACTACAAGAACTTTAGATATGAAGCATTAGATTTAAGAGGGATGAAATTTGTGGATGGGAGTCAAATTTTGGGCTCATTTGAACCTTGGAGTTCTCTGCATCTAGTGACCCCTACAAATTTAGATGGCATTGACCATCTTCAAGTGGCAGCTATGTGTGCTATCATCCTTCGTAAGCCTAAAGAGCCATACACAGCTAACAAGAAATGGGGAACTTACATGTTTTAAAGATACTCTAAACTTTTTATTTTTTTGGTAATATTCTAACTCTTTTTTAATAGGTACTTCCTTTCCAAAATGCAGGTGTCATCATTTAAATACATGGGAGGATGAATATTTGGATGGTGATGTATTTTCTCAAAGAGGAATGCAAAGATCTCTTCTCAAAATTTAAGGAAACAAAAAGTAAAAAATAAGATAAAAAAGGAAAAGAAAATTAGAGATGATCATCAAAGCAAAGAATGGCAAAGAAAATCTCTTCTTTAGATAAACACAATGAAGAGGGAAGATGGGCCTTCTATTTTTATTTTTATTTTAATAAGTTCTGGGCCAAGACTGGTAGAATGGTCTGGAGCCCTTATAACCTGTCACGTGTCCCATGATAATTGGATTGGTACTTATTATTGGATGCGGCCACAATCAGAGATTAACTAGACCAAAAATCAGCTTGAACAGAGATCATCCCAATCATGTATTTTCACTTATTTATTTTTCTATATCTTTAAATGGCTAAAAAATTTCAATAGAACATAAAAAAAGCTCCAAAATGTGGAAAAAAAACCTTTAAAAGGTAATGCATTGAACAACTGGTAAAAAATAAAAGAGATCAATGCAAAAAAGGATTATTGTTGTTGTTCGCTTTTGATCAACTAAAAGATATATAACCCAACCAACTAATACAAAATAATTAATTATTTTTCATTTTCCAATAAAAATTTGAATTTTGTCCCAAAACATCGAACTCATTTTTGTTTTTGAATTATCTAAATCAGAGATTTAGATTACTTGTTTGTCTTAATTATGATTCAAACTAGAATGCTTAAGACTTGAGACTCATGTCAATGTTTAGATATAACACATAATTTTAGAACCAAAAGAAGATTCCACTCCACTGGATGTTTAAGAAACTTGTCAAATAAATATATGCTACTTTCACTTTTGTACTTTCTACTAAAAAAACTCAAGTTTAGAACTTTATGCATGCCTGGTTTTTTTTTTATACTTGTGTGGATGTCGGGGTTCGGGGGGGTTTGGATTCCACCACCCACTCGTGGTTTCCGGGTCTACTCTTCGGTGCGCGATGCCGGTACGTGGAACTCAATAACCTCTCGGGTTTTGGGGTTAGGCTTTTCTGGGAGTCATCACCAACTCGGCGTTTTAACTAACGGAGTTGAACGTTGATCTGAGTCCTTGAGATTAAGGGTAAGTTGGTTGGTTGCATTTGGGAAAGGTGTTCAACACCCTAAATACCCGCCTTTTTAGGCCGGCTTCTCTCATTCATACATGTCTCGAAGTATGCTAAAGTCTATGTTTGTAAATTCTGGGAGTTGCCATTTTCTGGAATTTTCTCAAGCTTAACGCCTAAATTTATTTCCAATGCCTGAATTTAATTCAAGGGAAATTCAGGCATTGGCTTCTAAAAAGTTCAGAAACTGTCCTTAAAATCAAACTGTTTTAATTACAAGAGAGCCTCTCATGGCTGTGACTTTTAGAAGGATGGTGGACTCCTCCAAAGTGTACATTGACTGACCTTTTAGGGTTGGAATTTACCCTGACACAAAGGGTAGAAAAGAAAAAAAATTGTATTTTTTCTGTGTCTCAGGTTTAACACCTGAATTTTAACTCAATGATTGAATTTAATTCAGGGTGAATTCAGGTGTTGGAAGCTGATCAAATCAGTATTTTGATATGGTTTTTTAAGGTGGTTTGGTGGGTCTTAATGTTGTGGGACCCCTAGATTAGGTCAAATGATGTCTTCTAGGATCACATTGAGTGACCTTAGGGGTCATGTCCTTTATACATGTGGAGATATACTCTCCCAAAGAGGGTAACTTGGTCATCTGACATAGGCCTAACGCCTATTTTTTTAAATGTAACACTTGAATTTTTTAGGCGTTGGAGGTTGATTGGGTCAACCACTTAGTCTGGGTTTTTTAAGTGCATATGTGGGTCCCAAGGCTATGGGACCCTGCTAGAAGGGTAGAAGGGTAGTTTTTGAAGTGAGGGAAGCCAAACCCTAAAGGTGGGGCTCCCTTGAGGGTAGACATTTGTCATTCAAAAGAGGGCAAAGTGGTAATCCTGTGCAGGCTTAATGCTTGACTTTAAGTCTGATGCTTGGATGTTCAATGCCTAAATTTAATTCAGGGTAAATTCAGGCGTTAGGTGTTGGGGCCAACTACTAGCGTTGATTTTTGGGCCACACATGCGGGGCCTAGAGGGATGGAATTTCTCCTAGGTCTCCAGACTAGACCTAAGTCATGTACGCACTTGACTAATTTTAGAAATATGATTTTTACCATAGCATTAATGCCTAAAATCCACTTTAATGCCTAAATTTTCCTATTCAACGCTTGAAATTAAATTTAGGCGTTAAGAGAGAAATAAGGGCCCACAAAGGTGCTTAAGCACATGATTGGACTTCAGAGAGTTGTAGTAGTTTGGGGATAGATTTAGGGAAGATCAGGGCTCCCTGAGGTGGGTCTTAGATCTCAACACCTGATTGTTCCCATAAAGCCTGTTTGTTCAATGCCTGAATTTTATGGGAGCAAATCCAACAGCTGAATTTCCCGAATTTGGGACCCTTAGGGTTTTGAGAAAATTCTAAAATTGTGCATGCTAGTGGGTAGTTGACAGTGTAATAACATATCCAAAATTTGGTTCAAGATCATGCATACAAAAATCAACAAATAATGAATTGAACTATGTCACACAAGACCTAGATTTTGGAGTCTGTTTAGGGGGCCATTCAAGGCCTTCCATAGCTCAGAAAATCACGAAATTAAATATGAAACTGGGCATATGTATTGAGAATAACATACTAAAATTTGAGCCTCAATAGATCAATATAAAAATCACAATAAATTTTATACTAGGTATGGGTAAAAAAACAAAGCAAGTAGAGGTTGTTGAGCCTCTACTATATAACTCAAATTGGAGTAGTTGGACAACAATAGAGCATAAATAAGACTCATGTGAATGTAGAGGAACTGAACTAGCAAAGGTTTTGGGCTTACCTTTATCCAAATAAGGCTTAGGGTTTGTAGAAATCTCCTTTCTTTTTCTTCTTCTCTTCTTTTAGTTTAGGGTTTTTTGTTGCCAACCCATGTGTGCATGAAATTAGGGCTATTTATAGCTTCAATTTCATGTGGTGGAGGGTGGGGATTAAGTTTGGGAATATCCCAATCAAGGGCTAGGATTAGGTTAGCTCATTTGAGGTGTAGGGTTAGGATTAAGTTTGGGATGGGTGGCTAGGATTAGAGGGATTTATGCTAGGTGACATGGCCAAGGGAGGGGCTGAGATGGGTTCAGATCTTTTGGATGGAGGGTGGAGATGGGGGTTGTGCTAGTTGGCATAGATTAGTGAGCTGGATAAAGGGGTGAATTTTGATGCCCTTATCAGGTTGTAGTTGGTTGCAAATATCAAAGAAGGACATCAAGATACCCTTTGGGGGGGACATGAGGGGTTTACTAGGGATTTGCAATTCATGTCTTAGATCTAAGGGTGAGGGGTGAGAGTGCGTTCAAAAAGATTCCAATCCAATGGGTGCCAATTTTGGACTAAGGTGTGAATGCATTAAATGCCATTAATGAGCTAAAGTTGAAAAGTATTAGCTCATTAATGTGCATTAAATGCTTCTAACATTTTCGAACCTTCACTATGTCCTCCACTCCTGTGAGCTCCTAGGCTTAGAACATGGAAAACTCAATGTCTGTTTTCGGCATGGATATTCTAATCGCAATGGATCAGTTAGAACCAAATTACAATAAGGGCAAGGGGGTGAAATCAGGGTTTTCTAATAAGAAAAGCTCTCAAATAGATTTTGGAAGGGCAAGATGGTAAAATTGATCTTGAAAATCCACAGTTGAAAGATGGCCCTTGGTCCAGGTGAGCTATAGCCTCTGACTATACTGAATTACGACGCTCGAGTAGAAAACTGGGTTAAAACCCCTTTTTTGTCCAGTTGGAGAGTTTTTGACTGGAAATGCTCCTGTGTTTTCTGTAGGTCTCTGCCATGAGCCATATTTGGGGGATTTAAAGCTTGAGGATTCCAAGAGCTATGGAAACTGACAAATTGACCATTGGATTCCTAGGCAGTTATTGAGGGATTTTCGAAGTAGGGTCATTTGAAGAGATTGGGTTTATGTAGTTGCTCGGAAGCTGGTGGAGTTGAGCTGCCGGACATTCTCTGATGCTTGAGTTTGTAAAATGATCTTTTGAAGGAAGGGGTGAAACTGAGAAAATGGGTCCGACCTTGCTATATTCTAAGTCCGAAAGAATTTTTGAGGGCATTCCACATGCCAATAAAAACGAAAAGTGCTTTTGTTCTGGCTTGAGCAGAAATGATGGTTAGGAATACAAGGTTTCTGTAATCTAGTGAAACTTTGATACTCTGGAGGTCATGGAATTACTGTGGGATAGCCACTGACAAACTAAATTTTCGAGTTTGGGTGAACTCCTAGGAGTTGGTTAAGCGCTTGATTTTTTGCCCTAATTTTTTGCTCTTTTTGGGGTAATTGAAGGAATTTGAATAAATAAGTCCATGAAAGTTAGCATACCTTAGACCATTTTTCGAAGGCCTCGTGATTTGGGAGATATGGACATCAATTGATCCTGATTGGACCTCTGGGGAACATGCTGGCTCCATATGAGTGAAATGCCGCTAAACAGCTTTTCGACCCCTTCGAAAAGATTTGAGATTTCACAAGGGTTTAAGATTTCAAAGTTTTTTTTTCAGACCTGAAGATTTGAAGCTAAGGCCTAGACCAAAATACAATGATCGACCTTTTTGGATTTGAGTTCTTTTTCAAGGGTTATTTCTTGGTCAGGGTCATCATAAGTTGAGAATTTGACTGTTGCTAGTCTCGAGTAATATCTGTTCTGTGATGAATTTCTCAGAATTGGGAGAAGTAGGGATGTATAGGATCTGAAATTACACCATTCAGGTGACAGGAGAAGCTTTGGGGATCTTTTGAGGGTTCAAGGGTAAATTCTTGGAAGTGAAAAGGATAAAATGGTAATTTTTTACCTGCAGATAAAAAAATGTGAAAATGAGAATTCTTCGCCTGTGATACTTCATGACAAGAAGACTTATATAGGCGAGAAAATTTTTATGATTTAAGTGGTAGATAGTGAGTTTTGGGCTTTTGAAGGCAAAAGGGAAAAATGGTAATTTTTTCACCTGTGATGCTTTATTGAGAGAAGATTTACAGAGGTGTAAAAAATTGTAGATGACATTTTTAGAGTTCTTAAAATGTGGACCCTCAAAGTCCTATTGATGGTTTTGTGAGAGTTTGAGTTTGACCTAAAATGGTGCATTTGGGCTGTAATGAGGTGCTTTAACTAGTTCATTTGCGACTGAAATATCTATAGACTTCTCAGAGAATGCCTAACCTCTTAGAGTTTAGGTTTGTTCTTCCTAAACCAATGTGTTTAGATTCTTGATGCCTAAATGTTGTCATGCTGTCCTTATTCTATCAATTGACCCAAATCAAAATTTGGCTGTTGACAACGTGCAATGCTATTAGAAGTTAATAAATATTTGCATTCAACTTTATAAATTGTGATTACTAAAGTATCTAAACTAATCATAAAAATGAACCATAATTTCACTCAATCATGCATTATAAATTTTATTTTAAACAAATTTATAAAATCTATTTAAAAAGTGACATGACTCCTCTAGTTGGCTTTAATGATTCTTGAGTTGGTTTCATTCTAATGTGTTTTTTTTCCTTAAATTTTTATTGGAAGCCTAATGTTTATTGAGTTGAGTCCAATTTCCATGGTAGCATTTGTCAACACCAAAATTTGGTGGGACTCTAAATACCGATGTTTATTTTCAAGTCAATAGGTGGACAATTTAATCTCCAACCTTTTTTTATTTCATAATCTAACCAACTTTGACCAATATAATCCAATTGAGCCAATCTCGGTCATTCGGATCCCCATTTAAATCCTTATCATTTTATCTTATTTTATTTATTCTAAAATATTATTTTTAGTAGTAATATTTTCCTAGAAGTAATTATTACTGTTTTATTCTTAATATTATTATTGTCATTATTTTTTAAAGTATTAATAGTATTTTATTATTATTATTCTCTTTCTATCTCATCCTCATCAATGCATTTTTTTAAGTATATATTTTTGTATGTTTATTTTATTTTACTTTTTTATTATTTAATTTTACTTTTTTATTATTCATTTTCTTCTCTCTTTTCTTTTCCCTCATTTTCGCTATTCTTTTCTTCTTTTATTTTATTTTCCTTCCTTCTCCTCCTCTTCTTTTCTTCCCCCCCTCTTTGTCTATGCCTGCCTTAGATCTACCTAACATTTTTCTTAATTCATAATCGAACCACTCACTTATGAATCTTTTTGAGTTGACCAATTAATCATGAAATAAGACATTTTCAAATACTAAAAATTTATTTGTTTTTTAAATAAATATCCAGTCACATCTTTAAAAAAATTGGTGGTGATTTTAAGTAAATGTGGGATTTTTTTTGCAATAAATATATTTTTAAAGGGATTTTCCTATCACACGAAAATAGAGCTCACGACCTATGCCTTGACTCAACTTTATTTGGTAAATCATTGAACAACCGACTAAGTTCTTTGTGTGTGTTTTCCGGGATCGGTTTTTGAGCGCTTCTCTTAACTAATGCTAATCGCAGCACCCTGTCAGGGGATGGACACATTAGTGTTGAAAAATGATTTTCACTTTTTTAGGGGGTGCATATTCACTTTTCGGCACTGATGTGCCGGCTGCCTGACAAGGAGTGGCATTAGCGTTAGTTAAGGAGAGTGTTTTTTATCCACTTTGGTGTTGCCCCTTGGCACTCTCAACCATATTCGTGAACAAAACGGGCTTACCTTGTCTCGTACAACAACAATCGATGGGTGCAACTAACTCCTTAGCCTAGCTTTTATAAATTCCCAGATCAAGCCAACCCATTAATGTACATGCTCAAGAGTAAAGGTTGGGGAGTAAGGTTGTGTTTGGCAACCATTCTCTTTTCATTTTGGAATTTGTAGATGCCAATTTTTTAATTTTTGGAGTGACTTTTTATCAATTCCAAAAAAGTTGTTCATGGTGCATTTTTTGGATCTCTTGAAGCTATTGTATTTGGTAATAACATTCCAACAGAGTGATATATGGATTCTCATCACCAAAGAATCCAAAAGAATAAAAAAAGATCGTTTGGAACACTAGAATTGCTTCATGGGTTATTGGCCAAAAAAATTATTTTGGAATCACTTTTTAGGAATTACAAAATGCCAATTCTTTGATTCTTTGGTCCAAGTCTTTTTTTTTTGTTGGGATAAGGCTTTTGTTGTTGTTGTTGTTGTTGTTGTTTGGTTTAATCTACTTCTTGTTGTTTTTCTTCATCTAGATTTCAATTTTTCCTTCTGTTGAACCGAAGGCCTTTCTGTTTCTGGAATTATCTCAAGAGAATGCATTCTTAGAGTAAGGCTTTGCTTGGCAACCATTCTCTTTGGAATCTGTAGATGCAATTTTTCTATTTTTTGGAGTGACCTTTTATTATTCTTTAAAAACTGCTCAACATGCAATTTTTGGATCTCTTGGAGCTATTGCTTTTGGTAACACTCCAAAAGTGATTCCTAGATTGTCATCTCCAAAGAATACATGGAGCTAAAAAGGTCGTTTGGTAACGCCAAAATCACTCCATGAGTACTGGACTAAAAATCTATTTTACAATCATTTTTTGGGAACTATAAAATATCAATTCTCTGAATCTTTGATTCAATTATTATTTTTGGCTGAATCTACTTTTTATTGTTGTTTTTCATCTAGATTTCAGTTTTTTCTTTCATATTTTTTTGTTAAACCAAATGCCTTTATGGTTTTGGAATTAACTTGGGTCCGTCTGTTCATCCAGAGTTGAGTGGATTAGAAAAGGAATTTGAGAATCCAAAAGGTACAAGGGAATATAAAAGGAATTGAAAGCAATACAAAAATCCCATTTGCTATTTGATTGCCAAAAAATAGAAAATAAATTTTTTGAAATCCATACAAGATCAACGGTTAACACGAAAGAGAGGAATTTCTACCAGATTTGGTCACAAATCTAACCTTCAAAACTAAAAAAAGGTACAAAGAGATGGATTCCATTAGATTTGCGTGGAAAACAATAGATTTCTAATTCAACCAAACAGTTGGATGGAATCCGTCTAATCAATGAAATCCTATTCCGTATTCCACCGGATTTGGTCCAAATCCAAACAAACAGACACAACCTAAGAGAATGCATACTTGGCACAATCCATAATCAGGATTTTAGAGCTGAATTAGTAGGAATGTTATCAAACACAGTTTGTAATCACTCCAAAATAGTTGCTCTGAGAGGGATTGTTTGGTGTAATTCTATGTCACCAGACGCTGTTATGCTTTTTATTCCACTCTTTGGAACAAAAGAATCATAAAATGTTTTTAAAGAATGGATGCCAAACGCAGCCTAAGCTGACTGATTTTTTTTTTCTTTCTTTTTTTTGTGTTTTTTTGGTAAAAGCCGAAGCTGACTGATTTACAGCTGTGCAATCCTGCAAACTCAACCGTAGTTCATATGTAGATCGAGCCAGACAAGCCCTAACAGCCCTAATCCTAGATAAGATATGTCCTTGGGCACAACAACCCCAGTCCAAGCATAGCTTGTCAACTTTCCCCATTTTTTTGGTAGAAGCTGCTTGTCAACTTTCCCCATTTTTTGGGTAGAAGCTCCCAATCTAAACCCTAAAACCCTAAAAAATTTCAAAGGTTCGGAGAAGGAAAACGCAAGAGAAGCAAAGATGAGGCCTTTAGATGAGAAGGAAACAACAGCAGTATTCGAAAAGCTCTTCAAATTCACAGGTAACAACCTCAAGAACATAGTCGAAAACCCCTCCCACGAAGGCCCGGACGACAACCCAGGTCGTTACTGCTTCCGCCTCCAGAAGAACAAAGTCTACTACGTGAGCGAAGCCTTGGTCAAGCGAGCCACCAACATCGGCCGCGAAAAGCTCGTCTCTCTCGGCACCTGCATCGGCAAGTTCACTAAAGGCGGGAGCTTTCACCTAACAATCCAGTCTCTCAATCTCCTGGCTGCCAATGCGAAGCATAAGATTTGGTTGAAACCCACTTCGGAGATGTCGTTTTTGTATGGTAATCATGTACTAAAAGGTGGATTGGGAAGGATTACAGAGAACACGGCCACCGGTGATGGGGTTGTTGTGTTTTCTATGTCGGATGTGCCATTGGGTTTTGGGATTGCGGCCAAGTCGACGCAGGATTGCAGGAAGTTGGATCCGAATGGGATCGTTGTGCTTCATCAGGCGGATATAGGGGAGTATTTGAGGATGGAGGATGATCTTTGAAGTTGGATTGGATGGTTCTTGGGTTGTTTAGATGTCTCTGTAAGTGGGTTGATCTTTATTACGGATTTGGTAGGTTTCTGTAATTTGGGTATTGTTCAATTTTGATTAATATGAGTTTTAAGTTTATATGATTTGCTTGATCGCAATTGAATTGAATTTCCCCTTTGTGATGATGCTGGTTATCATGAATTTTGCATTTTTTGTTCATTATGTATAGCATGTTAAATTGTTAGTACTGTGAATTTTGGGTGAAGTGCAGAATTCTTTCTTACACAATTATATATGATTATCACTGTCAATACAGCTCTGTGATATGATTGAAACTTAGTTTCAGATATGTCCAATACTCGTAGCAGAATTCTGGAAATTTGAATCGATGGTTTAGTTGAGCCAGTACAAGTTATATCGCGCAAGCAGACTACTTGAACCCGTTCATGATGGGCTTGCTGCAGGATATCATTATTGAGTGGGTTCACTCTTGGAGATCTCCTGGACCAAAAGTTGTTCTGATCATTTTGTCCAAATCCAGATGATCTAAGAACATTTTTCCTGGATTCTAGGTCATGATTTTCGACCATTCAAACTAATTCTACAGAGTGTGATTTAGCTTACTTCTGTAATTCTAGGATGGGAACTTAGTACAACCTGCACAGAGCAGCACAACAGCTCCAGATGCTCCCTCCAGTTATCAACTAGTTGAAAATGTATGTGGTTAAGGAGATTATAGAAATATACTAGCTTTCAGTGGTTATAACCAACGGCCGTCTGTTGAGGTAGATGGAAGAGGAAAGAAAAAGAGTTGTTAACCTCAGGAAGAGCGGAGGGACTTGGGGCCGTGGCATAGCCGGGAGGATCTCCTGGACCTCGCTGGACTGGTGCTGGGTTTGATGTGGATTGCAGGACTTGAGCAAATGGCCATTTCAAATTCTTTCTATTTTGGATTTGAAAGCTCATTTTCAGTCATTCTAGTGGGTAATTGTGTTGAAGCCACCATTTTCCCCCCTTCCAATTTTGGTCCATGGCTTCCCATCATAGTATTGTTCCTAATTAACCTATTTCTATTAAATATGTGATGAGATTTGACTTTCTGTCTACTCCTTTGCCACTTCTCTCTCTCTCTTTTGGGGGGTGGGGTAGAAATAATGAGATTTCTATTAATTTGAATTAGATCATGGTGCTCTTAACAACTTGTTGATAATTACATTTCATATTGTTTCAAAGGGCTCATTACTTTGTTTTTGTTTGTTTGTTTGTTTTTGTTTTTGTTTTGATCGGTTCCTCTTCCAGCTTTCAGTATGGATGAATTCTAGTCTTGAGTATTATATGCAAATCATTGGCTTTAAGTGGTATATCAAAGATGTGCAATGGGATTTATGGATACCTTCTGAGGGGATTGGATTGGGTCTGGTTACTCTTGATACCACAATCCAAGTCAAAGGATTAAAAATGCCAGCCAACCCTGAGCTAAGTTCAGGTTGAATCTGATCCAGTTTGTTTGCCGAATTGAGTATAATAGTTGCACACAAACTATCAATAATTAACTAATTCATTTTTGGGACTCCTTAGACTTGCAACTCAGATCGCCATGAATACTATCATTCTTACAGGAATGAAGGATGAGGCCTTAGTCTAACAGAAATAGTCTTTCGTCTCCACCACTCTTGTTTCACATCATCTTGATGGGTACAATTTTTGAGTTTTCATTAAATTGCCCCTTTGAAAATTCCGAATGAAGGTGTTTGGTAATTTTGTAATGCAGGCATACAGGGGGTAGAGCTAAGCAAAGCTTATAATCTTACTACTCTAGATGGCTTTCTGGGTTCTCAGTTTGGTTCTTTCTTTTAATGGAATCTATAAGTATTGATCAAAGCAAAATAATTTCTATAAGTATCTCAATGGGTCATAAATAAGGTTTCATTAAATTGAAAACAACTATAGGACTGAAATGGGGTGATTCATGGTGGATGCTGATGGTCATTATGGTTTCGTTTCGCTATGGACTACTGATGCTTGGAGTGTGCCCAAAGCTTGATGAATATCAAATGATGGGGAATTTGGAAGGAAAGAGGTTGCCTGGAGTGGAAGAAAGGAGAGGAGAATTAGAAGACAGAAATTGATGCCGCAGGGCATTTGAAGAATCTATTATGTGACAAAGATTGATCCCTTGTAAGAGTTTACGGGTTCGAAGTCATGGAGTTGGTTGATTTCCCACACTTGTTGTGGTTATGACTGTTGTGCCCACAAGCTGAGCTCCCTCTTTTACCAGTCTGACGAAGAAAAACCACTAGATTGAAAATAAGAAAAAGAAAAGAAGACTCAAGTTATCTTGCTTGGTGTACTGTATGTTGTACGGTGGTGTGTGTTAAATTGGTGCGTCAATGACTATCCACATAACTTATAACAGTTTCCTGCAATGGGAGTTAGGTAATGACGAAGCATTGCAGTCGTACATTCTATTGTAAGGCACTATATAATATGCGAAAGGCGTAGGGCTGTCAATTGGGCCTGACTGGTCAGAAAGGCCTGAAAATTGGGTGGGCTGGGTAGTTTTGGACTGGGCCAAGTTTGGGTCCAAGTGTGAAGCCCAAACTAATTTTTAGACTGGTCTTGGGTCTAAGTTATTTCAGTCTAACACCCGACACGGCCTGATGTGAATTAAACATGAAACCGGCCTGAAGCCAGACTAGAAACCCAAAAAAAAATGATTGTTTTTGTATTTGTGTTTTTATTTGGATTAATGTGGATGAAGAATTAAGTTCTAAAACTTCTACCAATTTGAATGCTAAAAATGTAAAAGGATTCAGTTATTAGAATAAAACAAATCAATTTAAAACTTCTACAAGAACTATCACTCTGGCCGAGTAGTTAAAGTGTGTGCCTACTAAGTACATGGGGTTTCCTGTAAGAAAATGAATCTCTCGGCCAATGTTTTTGCACAGAGAATGATTGTCTGTTTTGAGACAGACCTCTAAAGTCATGCCATTGATTGACACATGATGTGTTTTTGAATTTGATGTCTTTTATTGGCTAAGTATTTTTTCAACCGAACACTTTTTTGGATCCTTTTACCGTCCAAAACAATACATGTCTGTTTATAATTCACCATATACACTACAAAGCATTTTTATCAGGGAACATTTGCTTCGTTTCTGTATTTATGTCTCAACTCCATTTCAGGCTCGGGCTGGGAGTTTACACTTTGAACTAGACTTAGGTTGACCCTTGCCAGGCCAAATTAACAGCCCTAAAAGGACACCCCCACCTCTTTTCCTTTTTGCTACTGCTCCAGAGTTAATAGGCTCTTCGTAGGGACATACATCCTCTGCACCACATTGTATGGTGCACCCTCTCACAAGGGGGTTCACAAGCAGGTGGGGTCTGCACATGTGAGGCCCACTACTATGTGAGAGGGCACACCATGTATTGGGGTGCAGACAATGCGGTTCCTCTTCCTAGGAGGTCTCCACAACCCTCCCTCCCTAGACATAGGGTGTCAATGAAGTGAGCTAGCTCGGCTTGACTTGAAGCTCCAATTATAATGGGAGCGTATCACCTGTGACAGAGTAGATGTGCCAAATTTTTATGGCATGAAACAGGAGGGATGGGGCCCATGCACTTTTTTGGTGGGGGGAGGCATCAAAAAGTGTATGGGTCCCCCCCCATGTTTCACCATAAAAAATCGGCTTATTTATTCCCACAGGTGATTTCATCCCAATTATGATAAGCTGAGTTGGACCCTTGTCTAAAGCTCACAGAGTTGAGCTTCAGCCTCCAATTGAGTTTGTTTATCTAGATGAGCTTGAGTCAAACTGCACTAGGCTTAGCTTGTTAGAAGCTCAATTTCTTGTTTTCTTCGTTTTGATAACAACTTCTAGTTATGGATCTTATATATATGTATATATAAGACATATGGATATAGCTAATTATACTATATATTTAAACATTAAATATATTTATAATAGAGGGTTGTGCCTATTGCAACCCTACATCTTCATCCTTAAGGATTAGGTTTGGTTTTTGGATTATTGTACTTTAAGATTTGAGTTTGAAGCAGCAAACTTGAGTTCGGTGAGCCAAATTTAACACGAACCAAGCTTGTCTCTCTTAATCACCCAAACCCATAATTCGATAAAATAAACGCATGTGAATAGGGTGAAACCAAAGTGCCTGTGTGAGTCTTTGTGATGAATTATAAGCTAGGAGCTAATACGTGGTGTTTTGTTGTTATAAACGTCCAAAAAAGTAGTCAATTTAAAAAGGGAACTTATATGTGCACCTCAAGTTTTTGTAAGCACATATTCCAAAAATACGTTAACTTAAAATGACAATTATAACTTTAATAGAAAAAAATTAAAAAACAATTTTGTAAGCACATCTCCCCTCTCTCTCTCCCGCACCCCTCCTCCCTCTCTCTCTCTCTTCTCCTCTCCTTCTCTTTCAATTTTTTTTTTCTTTTTATCGGCGGTCCATTCGGCGTCATGATACTGAATGCCTTCACAAGCGTTCAGTACTATGATGCCGAAAAAGCATTCGATATTGTGATGCCGAACCGGTTAAAGGTATTCGGCATCATGATACCGAATGGGTCTGAAGGTGTTTGGCATTGTGACGCTGAACGGACCACTGATTTAAAGAAAAAAAAAACTCTAAAACTGACAAAAAATAAAATTTGAAGGATAGGGAGAAGGAGAGATGGAGGAAGGGTGTGGGAGAGAGAGAGAGG
>JAOXJP010000015.1:5410369-5432743 GCA_025762735.1 Platanus orientalis | reverse complement strand
ATTTTGGGTAGTAAGTTTAAAAAATTACCAAAATACCCCTCTGACCTGTCAGAAAATTCTGAAATTTTTAGGATAGTTTCTGACATATTCAAGGGTTTTATAGTTTAAATTTCATAAAATTCCGATAAGTTTTGATAGATAAAATTAAAGAATTTCAAAAAATTTGAAGCTTTGCTAATGAAGGTTCAAAAAGAAGAAGATAAATAAGAAGAAAATGAGAAATAGAAGAAGAAGAAAGAAGATAAAATAGAAGAAGAGAAGAGGAGAAGATAGGATGTACCTTGAAGAAATCACCAACCTCAAACTTGGAAATCACTAACCAAGCTAGGCCGTAGGCACCAAGGACTTGAATACTCTTCAAGCTTGAAGAAGAGAAGTAGTTTCATTCATGGTGAGCAAGAAAACAACTAAAATTTTTATTCATTCAATCATGCCAAGTACAAAAACGTACAACCCACATATAGGTTCACAAAAATGTACAACCCATTCAATCATGCCAAGTACAAAAACGTACAACCCATATATAGGTTGAATTGCTAAAATACCATTGGCAATACTGCCTTATTACACAATTACCCAAAAAACAAAAACTAAAATGACCCTCATATCCTAGGCTCTAATAACTCATAAACTGTTAAATAAAACAGTAAAATAACTCTAAAAGACTCCATCATGTGTTACAAAGATGTTCCTCTATGTGTCTTCTCATGTGTGGACCCCACCATGACCCGTGTGGGTCCCACATGTCCCCTAATGTCTGCATCAAAATGGTTATATATAAAAGGTTTGACTTGAAAGTGATAACATGCTCTCCACTCACAAATCCGAAAAGTATTAAATGTCTTGTTAAGATTGGTCTTCCACCCATCCAACCATGTTCTTCCTAGAATCACCGAATGATCCTCTAAAAGTCTGTTGTCCAAGTAACACTTTTAGAACCACCAATAAGTTCTTCAAACTCAAACGGAACAATAAATTGGTCGTTCTTATAATAACAAAATAAGCCAACTTTACAATGTCGGGATGGTCTACCAACCAAACCAGGAGGTACATAGTTGTCCTCATACTGATTACTAAATATGACCCTAATACCGGAAAGCAAGGGTGCCCAGCTGTAAATCCCATCAGCTTAACACCATCTACTGAAAGAGTAGCAAGCCAGTACACCTATACATATGGACTGATCTATCCAGTTCCGTTCCACAATGTAGTGAAGTATTTAGGCAATGAACAGCACCCACAGTCAACTCCATGGATGTTTCCAGCACATTAGACACCTAGATTTACTCCCAAAAGTAACCCTGTCCAATCTATAATCTGCAGCTCCTATAGGAGCTCAACACCTGGTAATGTAAGTACATTCTTCCATAGATAATGAGGCAGCCTTCTTGTTGATGCGATTAACAGCAGAAAATCAGTGTCTACTTCCAGACAATCACTAATAGCAACCTTCCAAACTCAGTCCAGCACCACATTACCCTCTAGGCAGTCCACCTCACACACCCAATCAAATAACGTATGTTCTACAGCACATAGGATATTAGAAAGGTAATCTTTACCCAAGTGATCAACACTTTCAGCCCAAGAATTAGCTTCAATCCCACATCAGTAATTGGAATTTTCTGGTTAGAATCTCATCTCCTTTAATCATACAACCATATGAAGGCAATCTGATCCGCATCTCTGTAAAGTACTGAGTGTATATATGCTGGACAGAACTCAGGGGACAGCGCAGCACCCAAGTGGTCTTGAGTTAAAAAATATCATCTGGTGGTTTGTGGGAGAGCAGAATAATAGCAAATCAAAGTGCTCCAGATCAGCACTTACATTAGTAAGTTTAGTACATCTCAACAGAGTCACAGACCTTATCTTGTGGGATATCAGAGGATCAAACAACAGCAGCAATTTTTCTTGATACCAAATAGTTGGTGAACAAGGGTATGAAGTATATGACTTAGCCTAGGACAGAATAAGGTAATAAAGGTGGAAGTGTGGGTTGTGACAGAAAAACAAAATATGGGGCTTTAAGAATGCTGATCAGTGAGGAAAACAAAGTTCCAAAACAGGCTCAACAAGAACAAGGGGCAGCACATATCCGAAATACCCAAGATGGAATGTAGGGGCTTTCTAGTAAGGTTTCTGGTTCAGTTCTGGGTCAAAAGAGCAAGGTGCAAAGGTCTTTATGATTAAATAGGATCAATTTAGATCAGAATAAAAAGACAACAGGACAAGGAAGCAGAACAAAGACTGTTCTGTACAGATTAAGGAGCTGAAACAGCAAGGGTTGTGTAAGGTAGCAAGCCTATGTGCTGATTGGATATGCTGACAAATCCAGGACATGATAGCAGTAAGCATCTAGTGACCTTATGACAATATGGAATAGATGATTAAGTGGAGAATGATCTGCTGGACTATTAGAGAAACTACAAAGTTATTGGGGAACCCCACTGGATTAGAACCAAGCGGGAACCTAGCTCTGATACCAAGTTATATCTTAAGTGGTTGCTATTCTTTTACTAAGATAATGTATAGATAATAGAATTTACAGTTGAGCACCATTTTACTTTCCCGCATGCAAAGCTTATTAGGGTCATACTTAGTGATCAATATGAGGACAACTACATATCTCCTAGTTTGGCTACAAGACTCTCCCTACATCGTGAAGCAAGATCATTGTGTTACTATAAAGATGATCACTTTAAAGTTCAGTTTAAGCTAGAAGAGTTTATTAATGGTGCTAAGAGTGATTTTGACAAAAGTCTTTCAACGGATCGTCCAACGATTTTAGGAAGGACATGGTTGGATATGAGGAAAGCTAATTTTAATAAGACATCTAATACTTTTTGGATTTGTAATGAGGGAGCATGTTATCCATTCCAAGTCAGACATGTTGATGTGGAATCATTTATTCCCAACTTGTCAAACAAAAAAGGACCTGATGATATTATAAGAAGTGTAGAGAGCTTCTCTTTTACATGTGATACACTCTAGAGAAATACGAAAAAGATACAAGCCACACTTAACAAGACCTAACTTTATCTTCAATAAAAGAATGTGAAGGTAGTTGATTTCAACCCTGAAGTGGTAGTGCATACAGATGGAATACAAAGTGCGACAGAAAAGCCTGAGATTAAAATTCAGGAAAGTAAAGCTAAGATCAAAGATGAGGGCGCTGGTACGGAAGAGGCTGATGTGAATAGTGATGATCAGTTTGATGAGCTAGTGGAGATTATAAATGAGTGTCACTTTGCTACTCCAATTTGTGATCAGTCATTTGATGATATTCTAGTTATAGTTCAAAGCGACATTCAGCCCATCCTTAAAGACACTTCAATCCAAGATGTTGTGATGATGTCCGAGATTATTACGCCGGTTCATGTTCTGCCAGAAAAGTTTTATGAAGTGTTTTTCTTATCGGCTACTATCAGACAGATGATGTAAACTATGAGGTTTACCCCATATCAGATACTTGTAAGAAGACAGGACTACATCATAATTTGATTAAAGGCATATTTTTCTATAGTTCAAGATCGCCCGTGATGCTGATCATTTCTCTTTACAAAACTCAAAAACAAGTTTTTTCGAACAAGGGGGGTTTGACGCAAACATTGAAGCCAAGTGGGGCCCCCACATGGCCATGGTGGGATCCACATGAGAAAACACATGGAAGACTCATAGAAGACAAGTTTTGTGGTCTTTTTGTATCTTTTTTTAGGATTAAATTGATGTTTTATTTCATATTTTATAAAGTGTTAAGAGTTAGGACAAAGGAGTTGAGGGGAGAATTGGAACATGTTATGGGGGGCAATTTAAACTATTTTCACGGAGGAAAATAATTTAAATTGGCCCCCATAATCATGAATGTAGGATGTGTAAGGATCTAGTGAACCACTTGCTCATCTCTTGTAACTTTGTGACAAAGATTTGGCCTCACTTCTATCTCTTGTTTTCTGTTGGATCTTCCTTGGAGAAGTATATGAAATTTAAAGATTCCATCCAAACGCAATTCTTTAAGTGAACAGCTTTTAAAACGCGTGTCCCTACATTATATTTTCTCCAAAGTGCAATTCTTTAGAGAGAGAGAGAGAGAGAGAGATCACATCCGAAAATAAAGTTTTTCCTTGTGTTATTATAATGTTAGTAATCTAGCTGACTCATTGACTATAGGTAATGTGACTAGAACGTTTGTACAATCAGCTTTCATCCTCATTAGGTGAAATTTTTTGTAAGGAAGCTTCATTACTTAATAGTTAGTATGTGGATCCAATATCCATCATCGGTAGGGGGTAAACTCTCTCACCCAATCATAAATAGTACAAAATACCTTTCATTACCCCCTTTATAATTACAATTTTTTTCAAAACAGATAATGGTTTTCTAGTCAAGTTAATGAACAAAGTAATGCAGCCGCAATGAAGAAACTACTCTACGTGCCTCCCAAAAGAGAGTATGTTTCAAGTGCATGTAATTTAGTGTAATTTTGGGTGGGGATTTCATGTAATAAGGCATAAGACCAATGGGAGATTGTGTTGCATCAAATTGGTATCAGAGCTAAGGTAATTAATGGATTCTACTCCAACTCAGTTTTTGTCACTATGGTTCCCCAGACTTAAATTGCTTCCCAACTACATCATGATCACTAAACGATGTGAGAAATAAAGCAGGATTTGGGACACATAAAAGGCACTTGATTTCAATTGCTTCAGGTATGAAGACCATGAATGCCACTTTAGCCAAATTATTTGATTTGACAAGTCTATTAACAGCTTCAACTGCCCATGTGCCAAATCCTGAGACCAACAGTTGACAAAGGCAAAAATGTTGTGACATGCCTCCCCTCCACCAATCCTCCATCACCAACCATGCATCTGATCAAGTCCACAAGCACTAATTTGCAAAGAGGTGTAGATGATCCCGTTCGATCCATGGTAAGACCCAAATTTAAAAAGTTGTCAAGGCGTAAGAAGCTCCCCATTAGATTCAAGGCAAAGAAGCATATCCTTCAACCATGTGTGTTGGTTTGTGCTCAAAATCTATTTTTGGTCCTCCATCTCACTTATCACCTATCTTGCGGAGTCCTAATGGTTCATCTCGTGGTAACAATGATAGAGAGTGGATGCTATTAAATTCGAGGCCGAATTTCTCTTCACCCCAGAAGAATAATGCAGCCGCAGTGAAGAGACTACTATATGTGCATCTCCAAAAGAGAGCACGTTTTAAGTGCTTGCTTTTTACTTTTTTTTTTTTAGAGGTAACAAGATGAATTTTATTGAAACAAAAAATGTAATTTTGGGTTAGGATTTCATGTAATAAGGCAGAAGGCCAATAGGAGGGGGTAATTTGTTATTTTAAGAATTTATTATTTTATGTTTTAAGTCTTTTACTTATGTGTAGGAGTGTTGGTCGTACAGCCATAGAATTGGTTGGTATTAGGACTCTTTTAGAGTCAAGGTGGGGCACTTTACATTGCTGGACAACAACCCTTTATTACCCAAATTTTTGAAAGATTATTGGAATTTTGTGGGTCCCATTCTAGCCAAACTCATCAGGCCTCTCTTTAGAAGATTTTGCAAAATATTGAGAATCTTAGTTGGGCCCATTGGTCAATAAGCCAAGAAATATGGTAACCTAAAGAGTCCATCTTTAGTAGGAATCTTTTATGTTTTAGAAGCTAAAGAAAGTAGCCCAATACATGTCCTAAAATCTAGGACTTTGTTTTAAACTAGGATTTTATTTTATTACACTTTATAAACTTATTTAAAGGCCGCCGTACGTTGGAATAAAATCAGTGAATTATGGATTAAATTATGTGTGATATTTGTGTGTGACAATGGGCCCTCCCTATTTCTTTGGTGAGAGTTGAGTCCCTTTTATCCTTCTTTCTCTCTCCTCTCTCATCCCACGTATAATCTTCTTCTTTCTCCTAATTTTTCTCTTCTCTCCTACAAGCTCTCCTATCCTCTCTTACTTTCTCATAGTCTTCATCTTCGCTCTCATCTTCTTTTTCCCCTTCTTGGTAGATTGTGCTGTGTCACAAAGTTTAGTCTCTGATGATCATATTTATGTATGTATAATCTTGATGAATGTTTTGAAGTGTAGATACACACCAATGTGAAAAAGGTTCTGTCTTTGCAATTAATGAACATTCTCCACAATAAAATTCCTCCTAGTAAAACGTATCAGTTTCATGAGAATCTTAAATAGAATATCCAACGATGTCAACTTTTTGCAGATTCAAAAGATGGAAATAGAAGCAACATATAAGTAGCATATATATTTATATATATATATATATATATATATATATAGAGAGAGAGAGAGAGAGAGAAATGGATGGAGGATAAATGGATATGATAGTCCTGATGTCTAAATAACTTTGAATAATCTCCACGCATCTTAGTGACATGAAAACTGAATGAAAGGAGGATGTATGAACATTTCAGATTGTCTAAATATTAACACCAACTTTTATTATATGAAATTGAAGCTTAACCACAACATGTAACACTTTTCAATAAATAAAAAGAAGTTTAACTACGAACGCAGAATGATAATAAGCAAAATCCAAGAGAAAAAAATTAAAAGTTAAAATGGTGGTACCCACCTCACGCTCCTAAAAACGGGATAACAGCCACTCCGTGGAAGCTAAATCCTACAATTATATTGGCCCTAAAGTGGGAAGGTTGACTTCATCATCATAGCAACTAGGTGTTTGGAGAATTTATGGAATATCTAACAATCCAACTGATGTAGAACGTGAAACAGCCCATACTCAAATTTGATACGCTTATGTAGGAGTATTTTGGGTTAAAAAATTTTACAGCAATAATTATTAATTTTGTTGGTTTTGGGTTAATCTAGGTTACTTTTCTATCAGTCATCTTAGGGGATTTTTATTTTT
Source organism: Platanus orientalis (assembly GCA_025762735.1). Lineage (NCBI taxonomy): Eukaryota > Viridiplantae > Streptophyta > Magnoliopsida > Proteales > Platanaceae > Platanus > Platanus orientalis. The sequence continues at coordinate 5,425,842 of JAOXJP010000015.1, read as the reverse complement.
TATTTTTAAGAAAAAAAGTAAGATTTATGGTTTCAAGTTTCAGTTGATACATATCAGTTTTGGCCGATACGTATTGGTTTCCATGGTTTCCGAAACAAAACTGCCAAGTACTTTTAAAAGTACCTGGTATCGTGGATATGTATAGGTTGTATCGATACGTATCAACGATACCAAGTACTTTTTGTATTGAAAACCTTTAATTTTGTAAGGTGTCTGTGGGTACGTATTGGTTTCGGCATTGACCGAAGCCTTTTCTCTCCAATTTTTTATACATCTTGCATCTATCAAGAAACCTAAGGACTCCATTTGCATCAAAAACAAAAATTTGGACTTGGATCTAAGGATCGAAGACTAAACCCCAATTTTAACAAAAACTTTGGTAAGTCCTAAACTACATCTATGTTTAGTGTAAATATTTTACATATACAATGTCTATGCCTGATCTACACTTCGATGGAATTGGAAATTTTTTCGATAAATATTTTTTATTGTTTTTTATTTTTATTTTTAAAAAGAAAAAATGTTAAAAAATCAAGAAATCAGGCCAAATAAACATGAATTAGTCTGATCTTTTTACATATAGTATTACTACTCATGCTCTACATTCTGATATATTTCGGTATATTTGGCAAAAAATATGTTTATTTTTAAATAATTAAAAATTAAATAAACACTAAAAAATGTTAAATTTTTTAAATAACACAATAAACATGTTAGAAAAAATTGAAAAATATTGTATATGTTTTTTATATGTACTATTTTGTTTTGTTGTATTTTTTATTTTCAGTAAAAAAATTTAAAAATTAGTTATTTGAAAAAAAAAAAACTTCAAATACAACTCCAATGTAATGATGTGAATGGGCTATAATATGTTAAATTCAAAGCATATGTTAGATGAAGTTAATGATATTTAGATTCTGTTTATAAGGGTTGAAACTCATTTAAAAATTCCAAAATTTTCATAGTGTTTTCATATTTTTCATAGACGATAACATATGTCATGAGATAATCAGTTTCCACAATCATCGTAGATAATTGTTTTGTATATATAAGGGTTCCTATGGGTATTGCTTATTCTATCATATCTTGAAGTTTCATAAAAAAATTCCAACATTTCCCTAAAGTTTCCATTGTTTCCGTATTTTTTACATGGTTTCCAATACATATCCACCGAAACCTCGATATGTTTCCGTTTCCAAGCTGACCGAAACTTTGAACCTTGGTAAGATTTATTTCCGTTACTTTTCTGTAGGAACTATTTTGGGAGCTCAAAACTAACCCATTTGGCTTGATTTTGGTGTCATTTGAAAAGTTTCTTCTTTTTTCTTTTGATATTCTAGTTAGAGTGAGATTTAGAAAGCTAGATTATGCTTCGTAACTCAAAATAAATTCTTGTTAACAATGAAAAAATGGAAATTCCAAGGCTGACGGCTGCTTTATTCTCTGATGTGACTCCATAATCTTGAAGTAGTGATGCTTTAAACCCAAGTGTAATTGCCTAGGTAGCAAGTAGCAACAAGTGTGATTCTAGTTAATTATCTTCTTCTTCCCCTATTATTCTTTCTTGTTTTCTTTATATCACAGCAGATTTCACTACTACAAATTTTCTTTGTTCTTAAATCCATTATAAAACTCCATTATGTCTTTTATCCTTAAACCTACCATTAAACCCCATCATTAAAACCCTGTTTTACACATTAAAGCTGTATTCCTTCTAAAATCCTACCCATCCCAACCCTTGAAGATATCACGATTATTTTTTCCTACCTCAGTTTAGTATCAGGGCAGTGCTGCATTACCAGCACATTCCATAAGGAGAGAGCACGAGATCCTCAAATGCACAACTCTTTAATTACATTTAACAGTGATACAGTCAGTAACTTGGGTTATAAAATAAAAGGCCTTACATTACTATAATAGATATTAAGCAAAAAGAAATAACTAAACTAGATGCAGGGCCTGAACTTGAGGAACCTTCCTAGGGAGGTTCAAGAGACATTAGATAGAGAAATGCATGGATGTATTTCTTCTTAGTTTTAATGATATTACTTTCTTTCTACCAAAAAAAAAAAAAAAAAACAAGATGCAGATTCTCTAGACTTCACTTATAGAAGACGTGGTTCTCCTCCACTGAAGAAAGAGACCATCATGAATTTGCAAACCTCTTCTATGCACAACACTACATTGATGTAGAACTATCTAGGAATAATTCAGCCTCACCCTAAAATTCTCAGGCTTCAACTAATGGGGTACTACAAATTATATGCAGGGTCTGTAGCACTAGAAAAGGATGGCTCAGTGATAGCCCACATTGGTCCTGCAAGCTGGAACTTCCACTTCCGTCGCCCTTTGAATGATTGGGAGATTGAGGATTTTTTTGCTCTTTCTCACCGTTCGGAAGGAGCTCAGTAGGGCTGTCAGGATGAGGAGGATAGTTTCATTTGAACTAGAGACAAAAGCAGTCTTTTCACTGTGAAATCAATGTATCAATCGCTGATTGATCTGGGCCCGTCTATCCCCACAGCTAAGTGGATTTGGAGTTTGAAGGCTCTATCAAAAGCATCCTTCCTTCTCTAGTTAGTTTTCTGGGGCACAGCGCTAATGATGGACAACTTAATGGTGAGAGGCTATCAAATGCCAAACAGATGCGAGCTATGTTGCGACTCCACTGAATCGGTGAGTCATCTCTTCCTCTCCCATTTGGTACTTCTCTCTTGATTCAATAGACCCTGGGTTTTGCCCCACTCAATAGAAGGGATACTGAATATGTGGAGTCAGGAAAGGATTGATGATCTTTCTAGTAGGGACAGGATATTGTGGAAGATCTCCCCTAGCATTGTTTGCTGGTTGATTTGGCAGGCTCACAATGCCCATATTTTTTTAAGATCCTCCTACAGGCCTGGGCAAACAGCCAGAGAGAACTCTATCATTGATGCTTTATTGGGTTTATTTTCCAGATTTTAAAGACGTCAAGTTCTCCTCCTGAGTTTTTGACTGGGACAGTCTTGTATTCAAGTAAGGAGTTTTCTTTTCTCTTTCCCTGCTGTTTTTATCCAGGGATACCTCTCATGCTTTCTTTTTAATGAAATCATAGTACTTTATCGATCAAAAAATTATATGCAGGGTCTGGGGACATTAATGAGTTGAAAATTAGGTTTAAAAAGTAAAGGAGAATCGGTGATTTTTAAAATTCTTCTTAAAGTTTAGTGGGGGTGCTTGTTTGGGGCTAAGATAAGCGCATGTGGATCATTGTGAGAGAATCAAAAGGTTCTACTATAAACTGGACTAAAGCAGAATATATGGAGTTGAAATTCTAGTAAAAGTAGGAGAAGAGATAAGGAAATAGTTAAGATTGATGACCAGGAGTAAACATCTGAAAGAAACTGATTACCATTTACCAAGAGATACCCAGGTGAACCTTTCCATTTTCTTGGTTCAATCATCCTTAAGGATGGACAGATTGAAGAAAATAATGCCCACAGAATTACAGCAGGGTTGATGAAGTAGAGAGGTGCTTTTTGAGTACTTTGTGATCGACAAATACTATTATAATTGAAGGGTAAATTTTGAAGGCTATAATTAGTTACGGGGCAAAATGTTGGGGAACCAAAAGAGAACACAAAAACTGAATTTGTAGATGAGATGAATGCATATGCGAGGTAGTAGGGGTAGCACCAATAGATGATAAGTGAAAGTAAACCGAAATGGTCTAGTCATGTGCAATGAAGACGAATGAGCACCAGTGAGGAGTGATATGATGAAAGTTGAAGGGCATTGAATAGACTAGGGCAAGGCCGAAAATGATGAGTTGAAGTAGTAAGGAAAGACGTGACAGCATATCATTTAACAGAGGAAACATGCCTTGATAGAGTAGAATGGCAAAACCGGATTTGTGTAGCCAACCCCAAGTACCCATGTATGTATGTATGTATGTGTATGCAATGCATCTAAAAAAAATTTTAAAAAAAAAAATTTAAAGAGAAATAAAAAAAAGTGGGAGAAGGATTTCAGTATTCAACAAAATTTATGATATGATAAAAATCACACAAATTAGAAGAATGAATTAGTCAACATAAAAGAGATTCATCAAGAGTACAAAAAAAAATAATGATATGATAAAATCACACATACTAGAAGAATGAATTAGTCCATGTGAAAGAGATACATCAAGAGTAAGATATGAAGAAACATGCTGACAAAAGAGACAAGAGCGAACCGTCTGGGTATCCCTAGTTTATTATAAGTAAAAAAGTTACAATTTGCTAATCTAAGGAATAATGAATTCAGTACTCCATCACTAGAAAACAAAAGATGAATAAGGAAAATTGACATTTATAGGTAAACAGGGGGGGAAATGAAAAAAGTTAAACACAATAAAAGAAATAATAATTAAACATGAATATATAACATAAGAGACTATACCTCCATGAAATTGTGAAACTGGGTGAACATTCTGAACATAAGCTTTGCCAAAGAAATATTTCCCCTGAACAAAATTGCATATCAAATGAAGCAACGTTAGTAAGCTACCACTTGAAACATTATAAAAGAAATTTTTAAGCAAGACAAAAATCTTACCAAGATTGGTCAAAGTGTATGTGGGGATAGCGAACAACTACAGGCTGGATTGGATAACCAGGAATGAATGCACCAAGTTGGAAAGAAATAAGTGCCCTCCCATTTGTCGTGGTACCCTCAGGAAACAATAGAATTCGGGAAAACTTATCACATGAAGCCTTTCTCTGTATTCAGATCCTTGAAAGCACATTTCTGTATCAAATATCTTATAACTTGATAAAACTTAATCCTTTGAATTTTGTTTCACAAAGTAAACTTACAAATATTTGAGGCAATACATTTAAGCCTATTTGTAAGTTTAAAGAATTTGTAAGTTTGTAGAGTTTGGTATATATGTTGATCTCGAGGTTAGGCAATTACAACCATAAGGTAAAGATAAAACAAAAATTATGTAATGTAACTTCATTACAGAAAGTTCATAACATTCATCAATAAAATACCATGAACTCATTTCAACTAAACAAAGCCTTACCCCAACTATTTAGGGTTGGTTACACAAATCTTCTTCCACATAAGCAATTTTCAGAATTTATGTCTATATGGGGGGTCTGCAACATATTTAGGTCTCCCTCAACCAAGCCCACTTTTGGCATTTCCAAACAGATTGATGAAATTGATCACTTAATGTATAGGACATAGTACTTAGCACTGTCTTGAACTACATAGAAAAACTGAACAGAGAAAGAGAAGTGCTACTGGAAAACAAAGTGAATAATTCAACTAAGATGTGGAGCCTTACTACCTTTATTTCACTAACAGCGTGCTTCCTTGATGGTGCTGAGAACCTATTAACATAAATTACCTAAAAACATATACCAACAGGAAAAACGTGATTCAGGCATTAATCACATCATAAAGCGGCAAAGAACATAAAGTAAAAGTATTTTATTTAAATATGAGCAGCCCATCATGTGTAAAAAACTTCAATGTACTATGCATTTGTAAAAGTTTAACATTACCTGCATCGCTCTGATAATTGTTCCAACAAAGGGCATTGCATCGTGCGACTCAGCAGCAACAATGGTTGGAAATAATTCATAGAAAAAGAAAATGGGTTCAATGTATGATACATGATTCGATACAACAATAGGAGCAGTCTCCCTTGGAGCAGGTCTTCCTACTCGCTTTATCCAATGATATCTGTAACAAACCCAATTGAAAAGAAATAAAAAAAATCTATTGAAGTATTAGTTTAATGCAGCATCACAGAAAGAGAATGCTTGATAACACCAAACCTCCTCAAACTTCTGCAACCTGTTTTATTCAATTGAAGCTAAGAATTTGTATTGAACCATAGAGCAACATGCATTTCCACAACAAATAGACTGAAAAAAAAAAAAAAAGAGTGGAGATCACAAGTCCAATGAGCTTTCAAATAAAATGCCTTTTATCTTTCCTCCTCATTAATGAAAAGGAAAAAAAAAAATGAATGGCACATCCAAGCAATGTCGGACATGACAAATTGACTCACAAACTGAGAATTAATTCTCAGTTTTTATGTTATAATTCACGAATCAGTTCGCCATGATTCATGAATTCATCTAATCAAGACACCAGCATAAATAAGAAATGACATTATAAATTTATAGCTCCTCGTGTAACATAAAAGATCATGAATTGAACATACAAATAAGATGACAGATTTTACGAATCAAGTATGTATACATCTAAAGAGTAAGAAAAACTCTGGCGGCTTACCCGAAACAAAAGAGAATGGATCGAGCACAGAGACGAGTAACCCACATGATCCTACACCTCCATTTGGGCATCGGATTCTGCTTGTCCTTCCAAGCCTGTAGAGCGAATTTGGTGGCGACGTATCCCACAGCAAGGGAGAGGCCGAATAAGACAAGCCGAACAATCGCAACGGGAATACACACCAAAATCTTCAGCCATTCGTAGAGCCCTTCGATGTGGGGCGTCTGGTTTCGAAATGGATCGATCGATGTCGGCGGGGGCACCGGAAATCTGCCGGCGCCGATGAAGATGAACGGATTCTGATCCCCTACACCCTCTGCCTGAGACCCTTGGTGATGATCGGAGCATCGGTGAATGGTCGGTCGATGGTAGCCGTCGACGTCTACGATCACTTCGGCTTCGCCGGAAGCGTCTTTGAGGCGATCGGAGATCAGGAGAGGAGCTCCGAGATCGTCTCCCGCCATTGGCTTGATGAGACTTTTTTTGGCACACAGACGGGAGGGAAGAGGGAGAGTACGTTGGGTTGAAGCGGAGAATATAAAAGGTGATTAATAATTACAGGGAGAAGACCAAGACAATGGATGGGTAGTGCACTGGTGGGTGGAGTCACCATCAGCAGTGATTTGTAATGATATATAAGTATGCATGCACATGCCATGCACGTGACAGAATCTTTACTGTTCTTTTTTCTTTTTTGAGATTATTGGGATTTTTTTTTAGATTATTATGAAAAGCCCACAAATTTTCGGAAATTTGTAAACGCCCTTCCTTTATTTATTTATTTTGTTTTTAATTTTGCATTCTCATCAATTGACTTTGAATACAAATAAATAAAGAAATATTTTTTTTCACCCATTCTTTTTCTTTTGTCAACACTTTTCCTTTATTTATTTTTAATTTTTTTATATATAAAAGTGGTGCAACAGAAATTTTTCTCTCATTTTTTGGATTTTCTCTTTTTACCTTTATTTGCATCACACATGTCCCTTTTTTTCCATTCAAGACGATCGTTCAAGCTCTACAAAGGATTGTGTCTACCTCCCATAAAAAAAAACTGCTAACCTCTGTTGGGCGTTTGGGAGATGACACATTAGCACTAAAAAGTGATAAGCACTTAGGGCAGATGTGTCTACCCCTCTCACACCAATGGAGGTTAGCCTTTTTAAGGGAAGCAAACACAATCCTTCCTCTATGTAGTTTGGTATTGTTGGTTGGTAAAAGGATTATTTGAAGCCATATAACAAGTATTTACACATGCCTCTGTACCACTCAAAAGAAAATGTCACTTGGATGGGTTTTTTTTTTTTTTTCTTGAGAGGGCTGGGGTTAGAATTGGATATACTCTTCTAAAAAATAAATAAATCAAATAGTAGACACTTATTGTTTGGTGTGGATGTTTATCAATCTAGACTGTCCAATTGACGAGTTTTTTTTATAAACCCTATGATGTTAGCATTCAATTGGATGATCATACACATTTGGTTGATGGACTTGTCTACTGATCATTACCATAATTCATTGAATTATCCACTTGGTGGCTACCGTCAAAGAATTGCCAACTACAGAACCTTAATTTGTATGATAATATTCAAATATTTAGGCCATGTTTGGCAGCCACCTGTACTGTAATCATTTCATTTAAAATTGCGATGGCCTTCGTAGCCATATACTGATGGCTCAAAATTAACTCATTCAGATTTATATTGATTTGTTAACTAAAATTAGAAATGAAGCCATCTTAGGCTCTTTATAAAATGAAATGATATATGTTCATTCATATTTTAGGGATGAATTGTCTGAATTAGTTCATTCTTTACCATCACTTTATGACTACAAATGCCTTTGGAATTTTAAATGAAAAGATTACATTACAAGTAGCTGCCAAACACACCCTTAATAATACCTTATAAAAAAGTGTGTATTTTATACCTTAATGGGTAAAAAAATTATTTTCAACATTGAAAAAAATAATATTGGGATGAAAAGAACAAAGCTTATGAAAAAAAGAAAGGTATAATATTTATCAAGTGAAAAACTAATAATCCTTATTCTCTCCTTTTTTTAACTGGAGTTTTGGTCCAATAATGTTATTTTTTAATCAATGGTGAGAGTGCAAAATTAGAAAGATAAGAGGGTTTACAAAACTTTTAAAAGAATATATAGGGGGATTTGCCTAAGACCCTTCTCAATTCATGCCCTCCACAAGTTTATGTTCATTAGCTGATGTAAAAACAAGCAAAGATTCAGTCAATTTTTTGGTAAAATAAATGGGAATGTAAAAATATCATCTAGGAATACATTGTATTTAATACTCATCTCATTTAAGAAAATCCGGGACCAAAAAATATGGTATATTTCTAATATGAATATATGTTGATTATATACTTAAATAAGTATTATAACATTTATAATATAATTGTATATATATATTTTACCATATTACTATTCTATATTTTTTAAAATCCTTTATATATATATATATATATATATATATATATATAACATTTTTTTTAAATATTTTCAATTGTTCATCAAATTAAACTTTTTATCAAAATAAAAAAAACACAAAGTTTACTTATTATATGTGAATTTGATGAAGATGAGCATAATTGACTACTCATGTGATCATCTGCTCGCGTAGACGAAAAAATAAAAAAGAAAAAGAAAATGAAGGAACCCTTTTGTTTGTGTCTAGACATATCTACATTGAGGTTTAGTTGGAGTAACCTTAACCCTACAAATAATTATCTTTAACTGTCAGTTTAACCATATGAACCATTGAATATGCTTACCCCAACATGGATGATAAGCATCTTGACATGTGGCCATAAGTTTTATCCTTGATAGATAGGTAAACCTCATCTATATAAATAGGAATGATTCTTACTTGTTATTATAGTTAATCTGGCCAGGAATGGATTTTGATTATAAGGAAGTTAAGCTTAAGAGCAATCAAACGAAGGAGAAAATCCTTCGTATACGAGTCATAGACAAGCATACGAGAACTAGAAGTTAAAAATGGAAGTTTCCTCCATTTTGGCTTGTTTGTGTGTGAATGCATGTGATTCAGTCCTCGCTTTTGCTTGTTTGTTTTCACCGTCATGTGACAAAAGAAAATAGAAGACCTTTCATTTTTACAGCCTATACTTCAAAGTTGAAATCAGTGCTAGAGGAGGATAACCCGACGTTTGCATTCTTTCTGTTCGTCTCGTATGGAAATGTCTATACTCTATAGATGTGAGATCTAAAAACCAATCTTTCATATATTTTTGAGGAATGATCAGCTGTAGTAAATTGTTCTGTAGCTTTTTGTAGTATGAACAAAAAGCATAGATATTTTGTCTTTAACACCGGTTGTTTTGTTTTCTATGATCTTTTTGTTCATGCAACAAAAAACTATAGCAAAATTTGCTACAGCTGATCATTTGGCATATTTTTTTAAATGCAATCATGGTCAGTGCTGGTTCTTGCACTTGATCATGATGTCATTGAATTGATAAAGCACTTAATTTCTTTATTTAGTAATAAAAAGGGTTTTTTTTTGTGGGCACATAGAAGGTGGATTTAATGTCATTCATGTTTGCCTTCCCCACTTGCTGATAATGTACATTAAAAAAACCCTATCAAACATATTCTTGTTATAGAAGTTAACATGTGGGTGATTTTACCAGAATTCCCATCATTTTAAATCTTTTTTTTTTATTTTTAAAATACCAAAATTACCCTTCTTATTTTAAATCCATTTGTCAAGTAAAACCACACCCCCTTCTTCTTCCCTCTTCCTTCTTCCTTCCTCCTCCCTCTTCTCTCCTCCCTAACCAATGCCAACGGAAGTAAGCCTCCTCCCATCAATGAAGCTCCTAATGTCCCTAACGTCGAAAAGGAAAGATGAAACCAGTGCCCCCAAAACACCTAATAATTGACACCCCTGATAGGCGATAGCCCATTAATTGACCACCACACACCTGACGGCTCCAATGCCAGTGATCTGCTACACAGGTAAATCTCCCCCCTCACACACACACACACACACACTTTTTTTTTTTTGTATTCTCCTTGCTCAAACAAAAACCCTACATCCTCCCTACTAAAAGAAACCCTAGAAAATCCTCTTTTTTATCCTACTAAAAGAAAACCCAAGAAAGCATTATACACTCACCTAAATGAAAAAATGAAATTGTTAATTTTGGGTTTTCTTTTAGGTGAGTGTATAATGCCTTGTAAATTCGATTATTTTTTTGGTTAATTTCCTTCAATTTTGTTTTTGTTTTTGTTTTTCAAATATGTTTTCAAAACTTTCCTAATTTTAGTCATATTTGGGGTTTTCTTTTGGTAAGTGTATAATGGCATACAATTTCAGTTAATGTTTTGGTTAATGCCTTGTAATTTTAGTTATTTTTTTGTTTTTCAAAATTTTCTTGATTTTAGTCATATTTGGGGTTTTCCGGAGTTTTAATTGAAAGTTTTGTGTTCCTATGAAGGGGCTTTGAAGAACCCACTGTAATAGAGTGATTGGTTAGCTTTATTTGTAATCATTTGGTGCATCATACATTCACTTGTAGGGTATGATGATCATTAGGTCCTACATACCCAACAATGAAGTGATTTGTCAATGACAAATCTAATGGGCTGGCTGTTACTCAGTGAAATGTTATTTGATAGCATAGAAAAGCTTGATAGCATTCTAATATGAAACTTAAGAAGCACATAGGAAAATTTGATAGCATTTTAATATGGGATTTAAGAGGTACAAAGGAAAATTTGATAGCATTCCATTGTGATTCCAATATAAGACTTAAGAAGACAATGTGATCTTGTATACATATTTGTTTGTTTAATTAATATAGTTGCTTGTACTAATTATGCTTGCAAATGAGGTGTCTGTATGGTGATGATGTTATTATATGTTGTTGGTGTTGTGGTATGGTGATGGTAGTTGTATGTTGATAGTGTGGTTGTGAAGTGATGGTAGTTGTATGTGGATGGTGTGGTTGTGTGGTGATGATGTATGAGGTGGGTATATGGTGGTTGTATGGGGTGGGTTTATAGTGGCTGTTTGAGATGGGTTTATGGTGGTTGTATGGAATGACTATTTGTAGTTGTATGGTGTTGGTGGTGGTGGCTATATGGTGCTAGTATTGTATGGTCTTGGTGTTGTTGTATGTTAATTGTGTGGTTGTATGTTGATGGTGGTTGTATATAGATGGTGTTGTATGGTGATGGTTTATGGGGTAGGTTTATGGTGGCTATTTGGGGAGAGTTTATGGTGACTGTTAGAAGTGGATTTATGGTGATTGTTTGGGGTGTGTTTATTTATGGTTGTTGTATGGGGATGGTGATGATCACATAAATGTCTTTGCGAATAGAATCATATTCTAACATGAATACAAACTTTTGTGAGTTGAAGTATGCCAATGTAAAATGTTTCTATGGAAAGAGAGCAGTAATATGGGTATCCGAATCATACAAAAATCTTGGTAGATTGTATTATTTATATCAAAAGAAATTGATAAGTATTATTGTTATTTATTTATTTGTTTGTTTTGTTTCTTAGGGTTGCTTATAAGTGTCCTTATGTTGAAGCGTAGCATACTAGGAGACCCAACTTGTTCTTTATTCAAGTAGTGCTATCCTTATAATGGAGGTCTTCCTTACAATGGGGGCCAAGGTTTTTTTGAAATATAAAAATAGTTGGAAGATCTTCAAAGTTTAATAAAAGATATAAATGTAAAGGTTGAATCGTTGAATGCACAAGGGGTTGAAATTAAATTCTTGAAAAATAAGGTGAAAAGAATAAAACCTTGAAAACAGAATGGGAAGGGTTTCAGAGTACCATTGGAGCCTTAATGAGATTGAAAATGATGATTTTTTTTTCTAGTTTCTTTGTTAAATTGTTATAATGAGAGATACTAGTGATCATTTTTTAACTTTGTGGTGACAATGGATGGTATTATGGGGATCAACTTTTTCTTGTTGAAATTTGATGATATAATTTGATATTGAAATCTGTTTTGTAATGACATGTGGGTAGTGTTATTGGTAGTGGGTAATGGTGCTTAGGGTGGAAGGGGTAGCAGGTATTAGTGGTTTCTATGATTTGGCTAGCAATGCCAGTGGTGTTGGTGTTTAGACAAGGGCAATGGCAATAGAGAGGGTTGCAAGGGTAGTGGTAGTAGTGGTGGTGGTGACTTAGGTCTGGGTGATTGGGACAATGGTAGTAGGTGGTAATGATGTTATGGGCAATGTCAATGAGACCAGAAGGCAAGGGTAGTGGGTGATAGTGATGTTTTGGGTACTGACGCTAGAGGGCAAGGGTAATGGCAGTAGAGAGTAGAGGTCGTGAGGTGGTGGGTATGATGCTTTAGGTATGGGTAATGGAGGGAGGATAGAGGTAAAGAGCAGTGGTATGTATGTATACTTGGTGGGTGTGGTGCTCTAAGTATTTTGTGATGATAATTATTGTTGATGTTTTAGGTTGATGCATGTATTTATATGTTAGAGAACAAGTTCTACAAACATGAGTACATGTGTTTTAGGTTGATGATATCATCCCCTTGTTGGTACCAACATGTGTTTTAGGTTGATGATATCACCTACTTATTAGTACCAACACATGTATTATATAGTTGATATATGTAGTTTGAATACAAGTTTTTTGTAATTGTTGTTTGAGGATAGGTTTTATGTAGTTGATGATGAGCACATGTTTTATTTGTTTTAAGTACACAAATTGTGTAGGTGAGATATGTGGATTTTCAAACAAGTTATGTAAGTGAGATATGTGGATGTTCAAATAGGTTGTATGTGGATATTCAAACAAGTTTATATATGGATTTTTAAATAGATTGTGCAGGTGAGATGTTCAAACTGGTTGTATGTAGATGAGTATTCATGGGGGTGGTGGGGAATTTCAAATAGATTTATATGTGGATGTTTAAACGAGTTGTATAAATGAGACATGTGGATGAGTGTTGATGTAGTGATGGGGATGTTCAAATAGGTTTGTATGTGAATTGAACCAGATAGATAAGTGTTGATATGTTGGAATTGAAATAGGTAGATAAGTATTGATATGTTAGTTGACAATGTTGATGTGGTGGTGGTATGGGGTTGGAGTTGTTGAGTTGGAAATTGAGAGGGAAACATTGGGGGTGGGAAAGCAATAGAAAAGGGAACAACAGAAAGTTGTGGATATAAGGGTTGAGGCTAGTAATTTGGAAATTGGGAAAAGAAACATTGGGATGATATTAGAAGACAAATATAATAAAGAGATTTTAGTTTTAAGCCATTGGTTATGCTAATCATGATAATCAGACCGCCGGATTGATATATGGCATCTATTATGCTAATTAGACCATCTGATTAATTCCTGGGTGCCCATTAGATTGATTTTTGGGCGTCCATAATGTTAATATAACCGTTAGATTAAAATCGCACGTCAATCATATTAATATAACCATTAGATTAATACTAGGTTTCAATCGTGCTAATCAGACCATCAGATTAATTAATTGAGCACTGATCATGCTAATCAAACCATATGATTAATATTTGGGCATCAATCATGCTAATCAGACCGCCTAATTAATATTCAGGCATCGATTATACCAATCGGACTATCAGAATAATATCTAAGCATTGATCATTCTAATCAAACCATTATATTAATATCCGAGCGTCAATCATGCTAATCAGAAATCAATTCACTATTTGAATGGTCTTGATTTAGTTTATATAATTTCTATGTGCTCATTTTAGGATCGTTTGATTGGAATATACTCATGATTGAACATTAGTATAGTGTTTTGTAAAATAATGTAATGGATAAAAGGGTACTTTTATCTTTATATGGGCCAAGTGTACTTTCTTCATCAAAATATACTCATATGTGTCATAAGAATAGTTTTGGGTTTATCCATTAATTTTTAGGCATGTGATTCGTCTGATTAACGGTCAATGATAGACAACTAATGATATGGTGTTTTTTGACATCTGTAATGTCAGATAAGGGGGATTTTTGTAATTATTGATAAATGAGAGGGGAATTAGTATATCGTTAGATAGCCCAAGGGGTATTATGTAACTAACCCTTATTTATTCGTGGTTTGTGATTTTTTTTGTTAGGTAAAAAGACATCTTAGAAATTAAACATTAAGACCAAGATCTACACTTTATAGAGTGCCTAAACAATGAACATCTTTAGTAAAATCTTCCTTTAGCCAAATTGAAATGGAGCTACACCAAGTGGAAGCCCAAAATTGGTTGGACCCATACTTTACAAAGAGATGGCCCATGGAGTTGTATGATCTCCTTACAAGCTTGGTTGTAATAAAAAAGATAGCATAAGGTCTTTTAGTCTTTAATATTAGGTTCTCAAATCCAAATAAACAAAAAAAATAATCCTTATTAGCTAACCAATAACCCTTGTATATATTAATAACCATTGCTCATTCTCTTGAATATAATTTTTTAACTTAGTTTTTTTGAAAATAATCTCTATTTGCATACTCCAAGATCCAGATTCAATAGCACGGGGAGACACAACAAACATGCAATACCTAATTAGGGTGTGAATGTGACAGGCGTTCTTAGGCAATTGTTATTAAGTTGGCATTTTAATGAGTTTGGGTCCATGGTGTGAAGTGTGAACCATATTGTTTCATTATGAATCAAGCCCTAAGGAGGTGTCGACATGAACTTGTTTGAAATGAGTTTTTTATTTTATTTTTTATTGCAATTAATCAATTATCAAAAAGAATTAATCAATTATTTCTAGATGACAACTCCAATTTAAGATGATGGCAAAATATTTGCTCAAACAAATCTGCCCACTGGAAGATATTGCATGAACACAAAAAAGACATGGGTAGTTTTGTATTTTCATAGTGATTTCTCTTTTTCTATTTAGACAATAGGTTGCAATAGACAAACTTACTTGAGCAGATATGTAGCCAAGATCGTTTCCAATGAAAAGTTATTAATATCAATCTATAATCAAGCACCAACTTTGTGTTAACACGTGACAACAAACTAAAAAAGAATTACAACCTTAACCCATGGTAAAAAAAAATGAAGCAAATGTTCTATGATAAAAATGCTTCTGTAGTGTATATGGTGAACTATAAATAGACATGTGTTGTTTTGGGGGGTAAAAGGGTCCAAAAAAGTGTTCAGTTGAAAAAGTAGGTGGTCAATAA
>JAOXJP010000015.1:5392552-5410269 GCA_025762735.1 Platanus orientalis | reverse complement strand
TAACAAAAAAGACATAATTAACCTCACTAAAAGTCCCATCAAATAAAAAGGATACAAAACTACTATAAAACATCCTACTGAAACCACAAAAGGGGTGTAACCCTCTTGCGCTGCCGCTGATAGACCTGAAACTCTTGTCTGGACCTAATGTTCTCATCACATAATCTGTATGTTTCAATATGTTCAAATATGTTTTTTGAAGTTTTTCATTTTTTTTGGTATTTTTCATAATTTTTTAATTATAAATAAATACAAAACATAGTTTATTTTCAGAAATCTATCAAATTGACGTATTGTGTGCAAAATGGGCTGTAGTACGTTATATAAAAAAATTAGACCAAACAATGCTCATTTCATATTATATTTTTGAATTTTCTTTAATTTTTTATATTTTTATTGAAAAAATAAATAAATAACATATTTTTTTTCGAAAATCATTATTTTTCCATGAATGTGTAGATCTATCACAAATGTATAACATATAAAAACTCTACAAGGATTAGAGCAGAAATAGAAATATTACTGAAGTTTTTTATGAGATTTGGGGTTTCGGTTTCGATCTTGTTCAAATGAAGTTTTTCAATCAAAATGGATTCAAGTGGAGTTTTAGATTTTGCTTAAAGAAGCTAAATCTATCAAGAAATAGAAAAAATCGATTTTTTTAAGCTTACGAGACTGGAAGAGGGGGGGGGGGTGGGGTTTCGGCTGTGAGACGTGATACAGGGTGTATCATGTCTCTCATCAATTTTACCCAAAAATTGCACACGTATCGCAAGACATGTGCGAGACGCATGATACGTCTCACAAGAAATGGAAATTCTAGGGGAGATTTCGAATACAAGTGCCATATTGTCTCCCATACCTGTGAGACCGAGACATCTCATGTGAGACAACTTGTCTTGTGTGAGATTTTGAACCATGCTCCTATTTTTATCCATCATCTTCTTCTATTAATTCCTTCCAAGCTCTTATATTCTAAGGATTAAAGTTCGTAAATTCTGTAGAAATTGGCACACCATTCTAGTCATCTTTGGACAAATCGTGGACTGTATATGGGGGTCTTTGTTGCTGATTTTACTCTCAGGTAATGAATCTTGTTTATTTTGATAGGAACCTAAATTTTCAATTTAATCATTGTTAATTTTCTGGTGTTATCATTGATCTTATAGTGTCTGTTCAGAAATTTCTGGGCAGCATTAATGCTCTATTTCTTTAATTCTTTGATAGGGTTTTGATCTCTTAGGGGTATTCTACAAAAGCCCCAACATTCCCTGAAGTTTACTCTTCCTCTTCCCCTTCAATTAAGCAAGATTCCCCATTGGCAGTGAAAACCTCCATTAAAGGATCTTTCCAATTTATGAAATTCTTGAATTTGATCCTTCTAATTTTGTCCAAATCCTCTGAAATTTTAAACAAAGGGAGCTTTTGGAGTGCTCTACTTGCCCCTAAAATTTCATAAATTTTCTGACATGTTAGAGGGGTATTTTCATAATTTTTTCAAAAGTTGGATAATTACAAATTTTCCCCTGATCCAAAAATCAGTAATTTATATTTTGTGTTGGTTTTCTATTATTTGCTACTATTTTTTTATTGTATTCCGCATCAATTGGTATCAAAGCCTGGTTGGATCAGCTGTATCTATCTAGTTGGGGAAAAAAATAGATGAAAATGAATCTTGTGAGAACTGTGCAAAAGGCACCAGGGTGTGGACACATCAGTGCCGAAAAGTGATAAGTGCCCCCCAAAAAGTGTAGATCACTTTTCTGTACTGATGCGTCAGCCCCTCTGGTGCCGTTTGCACAGTTCTCACGAGATTCATTTTCACATAATCCGAGCCCATCTAGTTGAGGTCACGACCCCTTTCCAGAACCACTAAAAATTAGGTGAGAACGAATCTTGTGAGAACTATGAAAACAGCATCAGGGTGCGGACACATCCGCGCCGAAAAGTGATAAGTGCCCCCCAAAAAGTGCAAATCACTTTTTGGTAGTGATGCGTCAGCCCCTCTGGTGCCGTTTTCACGGTTCTCACGAGATTCGTTTGCACATAATCCAAGCCCTTCTAGAACTGACCCGTCCGGCTCCTTTCTACACTGCTCCCAAGTTCTTTTTGTACTAAATTCCACTATGGGGATTAGCAACAATGATTTCCTGGGTTCTCTCTTTCCGTGAAATCCCCCTCCCTATCTCATGACTTCCCTTATTTTTTTTTTTCTATCATCTTCCTCTATTTCCCATATTCTTTCATTTTCTTCTTCTTCTTTGCATGACCTTCTAATCCCCTCTCTCCTATTCTTCTCCATCATCTACTTCTATTAATTCCCTCCAAGCTCTAATATTCTAAGGATTGAAGTGTAGAAATTCTGTAGAAGTCGGCACACCATTCTAGCCTTGAACAAATCGTGGACTGTATATGGAGGTCTTTGTTGCTGACTTTACTCTCAGGTAATGACTACTAGTTTATTTTGATAGGAACCTAAATTTTCAATTTAATCCTTGTTAATTTTTTATCATTGATCTTATAGTGTCTGTACAGAATTTTCTGGGCTGCATTAATGCTAAAACCGCCCCATTCTCTTTTTCCTCTTTATTTAATTCTTTGACAGGGTTTTCATCCCTTAGGGGTATTCTACAAAAGCCCCAACTTTCCCTGAAATTTCCCCTTCTTCTTCCCCTTTAATTAAGCAAGATTCCCTGTTTGCTGTGAAAACCTCCATTAATGGACCTTTCCAATATCTGAAATTCTTGAATTTGATCCCTCTAATCTTGTCCAAATCCTCTGAAATTTTGAATGAAGGGAGATTTTTGAGTGCACTACTTGCCCCTAAAATGTCATAATTTTCTGACATGTCAGAATGGTACTTCATAATTTTCCAAAATCTAGAAAATTACAATTTTTCCCATGGTTCGAAAATTAGTAATTTTCTGGGTTGGTTTTCTATTATATTCTACTGTTCTCTATTGTATTCCACATCAAGTCTCCTTCCACCATGGCATTCCCAACCCCCAAAGTATTAGAGACCCTATAGTAATGCCATAGCCTTTGCTTTGATGGAGTCCCTCTCTCAAGTTGGTCCTGAGACGATAACCAAAATGTTTCCCACACTATCTAAAGAGACCCATTGGTACCTAAGGCATCGGCTTTTTAACTGAACACCAATTAAGTCTAACTTGATGTTGTTTCAAGGAGAAATCCAAAACAGAGTGATCTCCATTGAAAAAGGACTCAAACGAGCTATGTTGTGCCAACCTCTCTAGATATGATTTGTCGAGATGGCCCCTGAGCAACTTTGTCATTGAAATCCAGCATGCCACCTTGATAGTATTATAGTATATAATCTGCTGGACATAATGCAGAGACATTCTTGGACAACCCAAAAGTTCCCTTCTTATCGATGCACCAAAAATACTACTATGATGCAGGATATCACAAGCTTAAGGCCAAACTGATGTGGAAAACCTAGACTTGTATATCTTGCTAATGTATGCCTAATTAAAGATGCGAAAGCTTAGAACAAATTTAAAATTACCAAGAATTCAATAGAAACACACCCAAGTAAATATTAAATTTAAAGAATTCAGAGAAATTAGCAAACAAAGAAGATTAGAAGGGGATGATAATAGGAAAGAGGGAGAAACAAGAAAAGAAGGGGGCTGTCTTAGGGTTTCTAGAATTTTTGGGTAGAACCACAAAATTACCAAAATACCTCTGCTGACACATCAGAATTTAATGAATTTTACAGGTGTTTAGATGATTATATAAGTGATTAACAAATAAAATTGTAGGTAATTCAGATGAGTGTAAGTATATAAAAGTGACCAGTCGGCTGTGTTTCTTTAGAGGAAAGAACATATAGCAGTGAGGGAATCTTTGACTGGAAGTTGATGAAGACTGAATGGATTCAAGGGGGAGTTTGGGGGTTTAGAAGGGGACATGTAGGGGAATAAAACCCTAAAATAAAGTCACAAGAAGGGTGATTCTGGGGGGGGGGGGCGATTTTGATGGGAAAGTACCCAGGAAATTCTGGTTTTAAGGAAGAAGTATAATTAAGAACATAATTTTAACAGTAAATTATATGAGTTGTTGCAAAGATTATAACAAAGATAGAACCTAATGAAATAAGGAAATAATTACCTCAAATTGATGGGCTGATTTGATCTACTTCCTGATCTAGAAACTCCAATTAATAGGTGTTGTATTGTAGTGCTTTAAGTTTGGTTTCCAACAACTTGGATATTTATGAAAAGAGGAATAGAATAGGGAGATTATGAGCAGAGATTGTAGAAGGGGGAGATGAGAATATAGAAGAATTAGAAGAAGAAGAGAGGAATAATACTAGGGTAAATCCTAGGGGAGCCAACGGTTGCATCAAGAGAAGAGAGGAGAAGAAGGGGATAGAAGGGAGCCTTGCGGCTGCAACCTAGGAGAGGGGATAGGATGGGATACAACACCCAATAGGGAAAATCCAATTCTCAAAACTTAATTCATATTCATCTATACTCTTCATTGAAATTGTGGGTTTCTCTTTATGGGCTTACAAGACAATTAAAATAGATACTTTCCTAAATTAGAAACTTCTAAACACCTAAACATAAGACCCAAGACTTTTCTACTCTTAAGGACTTCTAAAATCAAAGTTTCCTAAAAATTTGAACTACTAAATATTCCAAATAGAAGGGCTGTCAATCAGCAAGGATGTGGGTCCCATTGAAAGAAAAATATAATGTAGCTGTTGACCTTGCCATAAAAACTCCTAAAACACCTTGGCTTTTAGCCTTTGCAATCATATCCCTATGAAATAAAGTTCAAAAAAGGCCCTTGGCACAAAAGGCCTTATTACAAAATTATCTCACCCAAGACACTCTAAATGGCCCATATGTAGTACATATCTTGTACTTGGTCCTCATGTAGGGTGGTACATACTTCAACCTCTTCACAATGTCCGCATCACACTACCATTGTACATCTCCATAGCATTTTACCCTCTTCTCGAGGATCAAAACTTGCCAACTCGACGGAAGTTCTCATGTCACAAGATGGAACCCACCATGCCCCAAAGTGTGCAGGAAGTGGTTCTATATTATTGATGCATACTGACCTGAATAAAAAAGTGGTCCACTGTCTACCCATCTGCTTGGCACCAAAGGAAAACATGAGGGATGGTTTCCATTTCTTCTGTATCCTTTGAATTATGTCTACTGTGTTTACCTTCTAATGGGCCGCCTCCCCCAAAGGCGTTGATTTTAGGCAGGGCCAGAGAGTCCCATTAATATTGTATGGGGAATGAGCCATGAAGCTCATTGCACAGTGCCTTAAATAAAAGTTTGGATGTGAGCACACCACCGTTTCCAATATCCAGAATATCATCAGGTTCCTCTCTAGACATTTTGCAAGGACTCCATTGGGGAAAGAATCATAGGAATCTAAAAAAAATGGGGAGATAGATACGACACTGGATATGACCTTTTTCCTATAAAGTAGAGATGGTGGGAATTTGGAGCATATGTATGACAATCCCCACCACCAGTCTTCCCAAAACCTGGCTCTTTTTTCTCAACCCTACTTCAAACATAATAAAAGAATGGTGTAAAAAAAACGAATGTAAATAATAGATTTTCAAGGGAAAAAGAGTAAAAAATGGGACCATTTCTCTATTTATGTATGAAATTCTTGCTCACACACGAGCACCTACCTACTTCATATTCACCCCAATATGCAATGCTTAAAGTTCTCTAGTAAACAAGGAAGATCTGTAATTGATGTGTGGGTGCCCATTTTTTTAAACTTCCTGATAGATTACATGGAATGTGGATGTCTTGATGGTATTATAACTGGCCCTTCTGATGGTGGTTTCTCTGACACAATTTTTCAGGTGGAAGATCTGCTGAAGAACTATGAGAATGTCTGCACCCTTCGTGTCAGGATGCCCATCTCATCAGATTTGTCCAACCCTCGTAACTTCATCACAAAGATAACTCGATACGAGAAGGTGGTCAACATTCCCAACTCAATGACAATATTGGATGAACTCCTTCCCATCTCCATCGAGATGGCAAAGAGGAACCTCACCGGAATCTGGAACTTCACAAACCCCGGAGTGGTCAGCCACAATGAGATCCTGGAGATGTACCGGGACTACATAGATCCCAGCTTCACATGGAAGAATTTTACCCTGGAGGAGCAGGCAAAGGTGATCATTGCCCCCAGGAGCAACAATGAGTTGGATGCCACTAAGCTGAATCAGCAGTTCCCTGAACTTCTACCTATCAAGGAGTCACTCATAAAGTATGTGTTCAAACCAAATCAGAAGACCTCCGTAGCATGAAAGTTATAGGTCTGGTCCTTTGGTATCTCTGGTTCAGAAATGTTCAATTGTCTTTACTCTACACGAATTGTGTTCTTCTTCAGTAAATCTCTTTAGTGTGAAAGTTTTAGGTTCAGTCTTTCTGTTTCTCTGGTTCCTATTTATCGATTTAGCAGCTTTACCTCCTGTGAAAGAGTATGAAAGTTCCTTCAGATGTGGAAGAAATGTTAGATTTTCACTTCTTTCCAAGAAGTGGATTCCTCTTTCCCCATTATATGCATGATAGCTCCTATTTCGTATTTGATGGTGTATTCTTATTAACTTGATCATGAATAAATTAGTTGGATGATGCTATCTGTGTTATTTATTTATTTTGGTCCAAAGTTTATGTACCACTTAATTCATTTAAGGACAAATAATGTGTGATACTTGACATTTACTGGTTAGTATGATCATCAACTGTCCTGTAGGTACACTTGTCTTAGATACAGACAGGAAAACTACTTTTTTGTAGGAAAGTGACTAATAAGATGGCAAGGTTCGACCAATTAGTATAATTCTTGGAGTGGTATATTGTTGGCTTATAACTTGCTTAGTCGGGATCGATGGCCCATGCTGTACAACCGACTGGCTGCCTGTTGCAACAGAAGCCTGGAGTTTCCATTATTAAATACAGCCTCACACACTAATCAAATCCAAATTAGTAAAATGACCACATTTCACAAGACAAAAATTGGCATGGTTTCCCTGAACCCACAGACCACATTTGCCAATGTGCCAAAACACCTTAATTTCTCACATTTGACTGAAGATTGTGTGTTTAGGAATATGCTAATGTGCATAGCCAGCCTGATAGCTATAGGGTGAAGTCCACTCTGGACCAGGTTTACCTATAGTTCTTCCCTGAACCTAGTTCTTTATTTAAGATATATAAAGCCTAGCAGCATGATTTTATTCTGTAATGAAAATATGATTGTGCTGAGCCTGAATTAAGTGATCCTTCACATTAGTTTAGCTTTGAGCTGTCTTAGGCTGATCCTACTGATATCTCTAAGGTTGAAAGGTAACTAGGTTGGACACTCACAACCATTTAATCTATTTCATTCTTTTTGAGCTGACTTAGGCTGATCCTACTGATATGTCCAAGGTTGGAAGGTCCAAAATGAGACAGTCGCATAGAAAGTTTGCAGATACAATGCTTGCAATTCATAGCTTCTTATAGAACTTTCCTTTTGAATTATGTGTAATTCATCACTAAAACCCAAGTTCATTTATTTCTGCTTCTATAATATCACCATATACAGCTGAGGAGAAGAATAAAAACCATGGAAGTACAGTAAGAGAAACAGATGTCACAAGAAAGAGCGTATTCCAAATGCCACTGGGAAGCAGTTGCATTATTCAAGTTTTATTACTCCCTTGGAAGAGTCTCGGCCTCTTTATCAGGATTTTAGTTGCTTCTAAGGATCCCATTCTTATGGTACAAGGAGGAACCTGCAAATGCTGGTTTCTTTGTGGGCATGGAGTAGGAATCATCGGAGTAAGGGAGGTATGTGTAAATCACAAGCGGGCTCCTCACGAAATGGACCCCATCCTCCCACAGTATCGCACAGGATATTATGGGCTGCTGAATTATCTTGAGTCCATTGACCTTCACTGTGAATGATTTCTTCTCTCCAATGGCAGAGAAGGACAGAACCAATGGTTCCACAGTGACTGTAAGTGAGGAGGGTACGTATACACGAGCGGTGTAGGTTGAGTTAGGTGAGCCGACGTTAGTGACCGTCCTACTGAAGACACCCACAATTTGCTGGCCATCTTCTATGGCTAGAGAGAATGAGGGGTAGTTGAGATCCCATGCTCTTCCAGGCTCAGTGCTGGTACAAACGCTGGAGTCTCCGGTGACGAGTCTTAGTGTGGTGGTGTTGTAACCTTGCTTGCAAAGGAAGTCCACATAGTCTGCCTCAGATGCATCAAAAACTAGCCCGGGGTCTACTGCACTACGTGGGTTGAGGTGACCAGATCCGTAGGCGAATTCAGCATCTTCGTTCTTCCTTGGGTCCATGATTGCAGCTGTAGAGAAACAATCAGTAAAAAGAGTGGGAAGATCCAGGATATAAAAGTAAAGAAGTAAGTTTTACCAACTTGGAAGAGTAATGCAGTTTAAATGTGGTCACCTGTAGTCATGAGGGCTGACTTGATGGCAGCAGGAGACCAGGTTGGGTGCGCAGCCTTAATGTAGGCTGCAGCGCCACTAGCGTGTGGGCAGGACATGGATGTGCCGGAGATTATGTTGTAATTGACACTCCTGGTGTCATAGTCATAGATTGAAGGGGGTGCAACTGGAGACCAAGCAGCAAGGATGTCCACACCGGGTGCAGTGAGATCAGGCTGTTAATGATTCATCCAAAATCCCAACATTTTAAGTTATTTGTCTGGTAATATCAAAGGAGAAACGATGGAATGAAAATTTAGAGATTATAGTTTACTTTGAGAATGTCAAGAGTGATGGGGTTGGGCCCTCTGGACGAGAAGGAGACCACGCTAGGAGCCATGGTGTCCTTAGGAGTCTCACCAACCAGAATGGTTGCGATTGGATTGCTGAAAAGGGTTAGTTTTTTCAGACTGGTAAATGGTTCCATAAACTAACAATTGCATTGACTACATTAATAAGATCTGAGGGAGAAGGTTGAGTGAAGTATTTACTCAGCAGTTTTGATGTAGTTTAGTATTTCGGCACCATCTGCACTACTGATCAATGTTGCTGGCAAGGGATATGATAACGCAAAATCAGTGGCAATCGAATCGTCAGCCATTATGGAACCCAACCCATTCGCGAGAAGAATTCCTGAACCATCCAATAAAGCCTCACAGAGAACAATCTTTCCCTCTACTACAAGTGAATTCATAGCTCCAGCAGGGCAATATCTAGAAATCTCAGCATTAGCGCCGACAGACACATTTGCAGCATCTCCTCCCCAAATCAAAGGGAATGAGGCGCCATTGAGATTGAAGTTGTTGATGGAGTTTCCCTTCATTTTTTTCAAGATCAAAGGAAGGAGAAGAGTGGATCAGTGAAGATCGAATCTTCAGAAAAAAAAAAAGCACTAGATAAAGAATCAGTCAGAAGGACTCACTGTGAATGTTTTTCCATTGCCTAACACAACTTGGGACACAAATTTCCTGTCAATGGTGCTGGCAGCAACTGTTAGTGACCAAGGTGCGTAATTGGAAACAGTATAAGGGTATGGACCAGAATTTCCAGCAGAATTAGAGGTTAATATCCCATTTCTCATGGCATGGAAAGACCCAATAGCAATTGGGTCTTTAAAGTATTGTGCTGGATAATCAGATCCAATAGATATCGATATGATATCCACACCATCTGCTATAGCATCATCGAAGGCGGCTAACAGATCTGCACCAGAGCAACCATAATACCAGCACACCTTGTATACAGCTATCCTTGCGTTGGGAACTCCTCCTCTTGCAGTGCCATTAGCCAGCCCATAGTAGCTTGCTCCTTCCACTTCTCGGCCTGCTGCGGTGGAAGCAGTATGACTTCCATGACCAAGGGAGTCTCTTGGAGATTTGAAGTCACTACTGTCATACGAATCATCGCTATTGTAGAATCGGGCTCCAATGACCTTGCTGCAAGTTCAACAAGTCCATCAATTTCTCACTAGTGTTGAGATACTTGAACTATGTATGCATGTGTAAGATCCCACATAGCCTAGCGAGGATGGGATCCTATGCTTTCATATAAGCACATCTCTACTTGGCTTGACGTGTTTTCGAACACTTGGTGCGGAGAATGAAATCAGGGTGCCAGTGTGGACCCATGTTGGTTAGTCCTGGTCGTGACAGGATATGAGAGAGAGAGAGAGAGAGAGAGAGAGAGAGAGAGAGAGAGATCACTTGTTGCAGGTGAAGTTATTGGCAGTCTGGCATGTTCCATTCCATTTCGAGGGAGGAGGACCAAATCCTTCATCACTGAAGCTCTCAGATTCCGGCCAGAGCCCTATGAAAATCACAGATATGCACACAAGGGTTTCAATTTAAGGCCTTGAAATACTGCAAAGGCATTGTAGTACGAGTAGTGCTTATATGTTAACCTGTGTCTATCATTCCAATGATGACGTCTCCTTCTTGAGGCCCTCTAACAATGGAGTGGTCTACATCCATGAAGTCCCACGATCTTGTAGTGTGGAGCTTCAATATGGTGTTAGGAAACACTGAAACTACTCTCTCCATCTCTGCAAAACCAATGCAATAGTTTTATAAAATATTGAATAGAGTAAGGAACATACATATTCTCTGCTCGTCATGACTGTCTCACCTGAAATCTTTGCCACTTCTTCATCCGTTAGTTTAGCTGCAAAGCCATTAAAACTCCTTCCATAACTGTAAACTAGCGACTCTTTTGCAGAAGAACTACTGCAATAGGATAAATTTTAAACGCATTAGGAAATGACTTTCTCTTAATACGATTCCAATTTCCAAACATATTTTGGTTTTCAGCTAAACAAGCCAGACAATTGAATTTACTGATAAAGACCCGAATTATTTATGCACACATCGCTGAGAAGTATTTGAGATATAGTGTAATGGTAGTAAACTGCTGTAGTATAGTAAGTCCATTTATCAAAAATGGGGATTTAGTCATCAATTGATTTCCCATAATAAAATGGTCCAGGGTACACCCCGAATATTTATATAAGATAGAGATTCCTAGTTTTGTACACTCAGAAAACATTCCATCGTTACTGTCACAAAAATATTATTTACATGGAAATAAATGTTCTGTCCAGGATTTGGTGTCCATGACATCAGGAGACGTCATGTGGAATAAAATGCATATTTCATATTCAAAAAATGCATCACCCACTCATTTATTCCATATGACGTCCCCTGGTGTCCTGGACACCAAATCCTGGATAGGACTTTTGCTCCCTATGCACAATTGCCTATAGAAACCAACTGCAACTTCTTGCTCATTCTATGTTAGTCCAGCCCTTCCTTCAGGCCAACAAGTGTTACCTTTCAGAGATTTTGGATCCAATGCCCATTTCTACGTAGTGGTGTCAATCTGGCTGGGCAGGGATGGGCTAAGGTCAGCCCTTGCCCAGCCTGAAATACACAATGCAGGCCTGAGTCTAATTTTATTAGCCCGAATGCGGTTCATTATAAAACAGTGGGCTTTGGGCCAATTTCAGGCCACCTGAAATGACCACACCACAAGTCAACACGTCGTATGTGTAGTATTAAAACTATCATTTTAAAAAAGTAAGTTTTTTTTAGAAAAAAAAAAAAATTAAAAACACATCACAAGATAAGACATTTACTTTCAAATTTCTATCAAGTGTTAGGTGCTTTCTACCGGCCAAAAAAAAAAAAAAAAGAGAGAAAGAAAGAAAGAAAAAAAGAAGAATAAAGAAAACAGTGTAAGGTATTCTTACATTTAATGTCTAACTTTTGAACACTTTTTTTTATTTTTTATTATTTTTTTTATTTTTAACTTTTAATTTTTGTACAAAACATGACAGATTTGTCCATTGACAGCTTGCCTTGTCACACACACACACACACATATAGCAAATCAATTTGTCTTATTATAATTAAATATAATGTAGATTATATATATTACATTTCTTTGTTATTTGAGTTAGGCTGGGCTAAGGCTTGTCCGAGCTCGGTCCAAACATTATTTTGGGCTTAGCATTACATTCTGAACTTGGCCCTGCCCAAATTTTCAACAGTCCAACCCACCCAAATTTTGGGTCAAACAAGTCAGGCTTCAAGCCAGCCCCGCTCAATCGACAACCCTACTTCAACAATGCATAATAATACAATTATATGAGGTAAGGTGGCAGGGCTGTTTATCCCACATGTGACGGTCAAATCCCTGTTTTGAGAGGGCAAATCATCTCTGCCAACTTTAGTGTGACAAATGTGTGACCACACCATGGAGTTAGAACAAAGTGCATGGAGTAACAAACGTGTGTGTATGATCTTTTTTGCAATTAGGGTATAGACAAATGTTTTAGGTTTCTAGGTGACAGATGATTGTAAGACAGTTCTTGTAGTAGGGGAGAACTGATCGAGGTCTCATTCTAGAGTAAATTAGGTGAATTGACTTGGGATAACTTTACATGTGCGTTGGTTGTATTATGATCGAGTTAGGTCGAATTAGAATTAGATTTAATCTAAATGTATATGTATCGTTTTTTTTTTCTTGGCAATGGTTTACAATATTTATAGACTGGTCATTTAAATTAGGATTAAGGTGGAGGTACATTCTAGGTATAGGTGGCATAGAGTCAACCAAGGAGGACAAGTGCAAAGTAACATTTAAGGTGGTTTTGGAATTTGGCTCAAGGTGGAGTATTGTGCACATGTCACAAGTTTTGTTGTCTTAGTAGAGATACATGTAAAATAAACTATATTTCAAAGTAACTATGAAACAAGTCAAGATGGACATTGTTGTGTTTGTGTCTTATTTCTCAGCTATTAGATTGGTGAGAAATTGGATTTAAACTACTAATTAGAAGTTGCTTACCGTTAGAAATCTCATTTCCTTATAAATGAAGGATTAGCGATGTAAGGTCTCTCTTAAATCTATAAGGTTCCTTTATCTTATAAACTCATTTGATTGTGTGGTGTTCTCTCATGTAAATAGACATGCTAATTATGTTGCTCACTATATTGCCAATAATGACTCTTCTAGGACAGGTTCCTTCTTGTCTTCGAGTAACCTGCCTGAATGGTTTCATGCCCTCATTTTGTGACTTGTCAAATCCCCCTCCTCCCTTATAAACTTCCTACTTAAAATCTACTGAATGGTTGAACCGGGGGATATCATCTGGTGAATTTAGAGGATTGATTCCCTTAATATTTAAAATGTAAGAATAGAGTTTGGTGACAGTCCTAGGCCTTTCCACCCTAACCCAGCCTATCAGACCTCGAGGCTTATGGCCAACCCTGCCCAATTAGGACCATGATGCTCCAACTGAGCTCCTTATTTCCACTCATGTCAGAATGGTAGGAGACGATGGAAGAGGAGAGAAGTATTTGAAGTAGTAGAGTATTAACCTTCCAAGGACGTCTTTTAGCATGGAATGGTGCATCGATGCAACAGATGCATCCCCCCGAGGACGCTCTCCCATGTATACAATATGAACCTACACAGAGGCTCACTTCACTTAGAAATGCCGAGACCAGTTGAAAAACATTTGCATTTAAATGGTGGAAAATGAAAAAAAAAAAAAAAAAAAGGAAGTTAAAAATAACTGCCATTTCTACCTTCCTTTCATGGCAATGACAATTCAGCACAAAAGCTGCAAGCAAGAATGGGTAGAGAAGAGAAGGCAGCCGTGTCTTGGTCATTGTAGGTAATTAGTTTACTAGGAAAAGAGCTTACGCTACTATTTATATGCAACCTTTCTGAATTGGATCGTCCGTAGCATCGCATCTGCCATCTGAAGCGCAACTGGCACAAGGCCATCTTTTTTTTATTTTTTGGCTGCATGTGGTTTGTGATCATCGACTTGCTTACATGTTAAACAAATAGAATTCCCTTATTTTGTTCTGTGTTTCTATGTTAAGCCGGAGAGACACCCTGCAACATTTAAAGACATCATGACACCTGTCCAAAAGTGAAACGATGACAGACCAGGGCGGTTGGGTTTCTTTAATCTGGGTTTATACCAAACTTATCCCCGGTTAGACAATAGTACATTTTTAAAACCAACTAGTAAACCGGAAAACTAGACTGAGTTTTTAGTTAGGGATGATCGCCCTAGTTTTCCGAGTACCTTGGATGAGTTTTCTAGCAATTTGGTCGAGTCACTTGGTTTCAAGACTAATAAGTATAAAATTATACAAATATTAAAAATATACATATATTTTCACCTATTTTTGTGGTTTTTTTTTTTTTTTTTCTTATTATAAATATTGATATGTTTTTATACTAACCAGCTGGTAATAGGGAAGAGTTACCAGATAACTTGAATCGGCAGCCTTCCAAGTCATTGGACTGATATAAGTTTCTAAACACTGATCAATAGACAAGACCCTATAATCTCTCTGGCGCCGGATTAAACACCAATGTTACTACATGTTACATGTTACATGTTGGGTTAATAATGTCTTGAATTCAACTTAAGATGTAACCCAGATGAAGATCTGGAGAAAAACCCGAATGTGACCTCTTTATGACCAAAATTTTGTGACCCATATTCTAGACCTGATTAGGGGTTCGAATCCGACCACGAATAATAAGGTTTTGGGGATTTATATTGGGGGTTTCTCATTTTATGTATATTTGATATTTTGAGAAGGAATCAAGAACAATAAATGTTGAATGCCGAAATGTCTAACCCACACCAATTTGTCGGGTCAATTAAAAAACACAATCTAGAGCAGTTGAAATTCAAAAATCTCGAATGTTGTTTTATGACTGAGAATTTGGAGTGGTTGAAATATTTTGGACCAGTAAAAATAGGATATTTACTGAAGTTGTTGACAAAATTTTGGGTTTCGGATTCAATTTATCGATCTGACCAAATACAAGTTTTAAACTAAAATAAACTTAAGTGGAATCCTAGATTTTACTTTAGGAAGATGGATAGATTTGCAAAAAATTTGCAAAAAAGAAGAGTTTTTTTAGAAGATTTAGCCACATTGTTCATTGTAATCTCTATTCTTGATCATGGTGAAATCTCTTGCCGTTTTTGCCTATGGATGTAGGCTTCAACTTGAACCACATA
Organism: Platanus orientalis; assembly: GCA_025762735.1. NCBI lineage: Eukaryota > Viridiplantae > Streptophyta > Magnoliopsida > Proteales > Platanaceae > Platanus > Platanus orientalis. The sequence goes on along the minus strand of JAOXJP010000015.1, from coordinate 5,395,197 downwards.
AATCATCTTGTTATTTGTGTGATTGCTGTTTGCGTTAATTATTTTCTCTCATCTATTTTGTTGCATACGATCCCAAATCTAGGTTTTCCACACAACACTACAGTAGTATTTTGTGTTTAGGTTTGTTGATCTGTAAAAAGACCAGTTGTGTATTTTTTATGTGGAGATTACAAAGAGAGTTTCTTGAGCATAATCTTTATGTGCAGTCTTTTATGTCTCAAACTTAATCATCTTTTATTTATTTTTATCATTGCCTCTTTCTTCATTGTCCTGTAATAGCAACAGAAAATGGTCCTTACTTTCAAGATATAAAAACCAAGACTTGTCATCCTTCAAAGTTAATGACAACAACACTAACAATCCTTGATATGCTTAAAAACTTGGCAAGCGAACATGCTCAAATCTCTGGTGGATTTGTGGCCGTAGAAAGATGTTCATGTACTTGCTTAGGTGCTTCCTTGAAACATTATATAGAGAGCACAAAATAAGGAACAATTTGTCAAAAACCTGAAACCCCTCCATAATCCTATAGAAATTTACCTCCGTATGAAGGGCATAATCTTTAATAGACCCTATCATCCATTTGCTGTGAAAAACCTAGATTTGGGATCATATGCAACAAAATAGAAGACAAAAAATAATGCAAACAACAATCACACAGAGAATAAGAAGATTTATGTGGTTCAGCTTGAAGCCTACATCCATGGGTGAAAATGGCAAGAGAGATTTCATTATGATTGAAAACATAGATTACAATGAATAGTGCAGAGGCATGGAAATCAAGAAACCCCCAATATAAACCTTCAAAACCCTATTCTCTGTGGGTCAGATCTAGGTCTCAAATTCAGATTTTTCTCAGATTGTCATCTAGGTTACATCTCAAGTTGAATTCAAGGCATTATTGTCAATGAGTCAAGCTAGTTTAGCTTAGCTCAGAGCTCGGCTTGTGATAAGAAAAGCTTGAATCTTATTCGAATCTCAAAGAACGAACACCAGTCCTCCAATTAAGTTCATTTAGCTAAGTGATCCTAAGCAAGGCTAATTAAAAGCTCGGATCGTTAAATTGCACTATATGGTGACTTCGATGTATGGGCTATAAGGCCTATTTCAACCAGCTCTATCTTTAGAATTTAGGAGCGAATTTGGCTAAGGGCTTTAAGATTTTGTTATCTGAAGCATTAAGTTTGATTTTGATGAGTTGGGCTAAGCAGAGCCTGATGGGAAGTGTGGAGCCTGATAGTACTATACACTTTCCCAAGTTCACTGATCCAACTTCCCAGTAAGTTGGCGGGGGGTTGGGCAGTGCCCCCTCGCTCGTAAAGTGGGGGTTTGGGGATGGTAGCCCCCAACCCGAATTTTTTTAGCAAGGATATTATGGTAATTTCACACTTGCATGATATAGCCCTAATTATATGTATAATGTTGAGGGCAGCTACAATAACTGTATCGTCTTGTACTTTTTGTGCTTCGATTGTAGTGAAAAATTGCAACGATTCTGTGGATGTAGCCCAAGTTGGGTGAACCACGTAAACCTGGTGTTTTCTGTGTTTGTTTTGTTCTTTGTTCTTGATCTTTATTTTGCTTCTCACGATCTTGGGATGAGGGTAAATCCCTAACAAAGCTTAAGTTGTGCTCGTCACTAAGATTCATAGTGAGCTTATCTCATGCTCATGATAAGCTTGAACTGAGTCTGCACCCAATCCTTGCCTGACGGGCCTGAGTTGTGCTGGGCAGAACTTGGAGCTGGCATGGCTTAGGCTGATCCAACGGACATCCCCAAGGTTGAGGCAACTAGGTTTCATTCTTTTGGAAGTTCGAAAATGAGTCAGCCTCATAGAAGCTTGCAGATACAATGCTTATAATGTACTAGTTTCTTATAGAAACCCCCCCCGTGAATTTTATAATTCATCACTAAAACCAAAGTTGTTTTATTTTTAGCTTGCTTAAATACAACCACATACGGACGAGAACAACAATAAAGCCACGGAAGTACAGTTGGAGAAACAGACGTCACGACAAAGACCATGCATTATTCAAGTTTTATTACCCTTGGAAGAGAGTCTCGATCTCTTGACAACGATTTTAGTTTCCTGTAAGGATCCCATTCTTATGATACAAGGAGGAACCTGAAAACACTGGTTTCTTGGTGGGTATAGGGTTGGCATGACAAGAGTAAGGTAGAATTGTGTAAACTAGCGGGCTTCTCACTACATGTACCCCATCCTTCCACAAGATCGCGTTGGACATAATGGGCTGCTGAGTTATTATGGGTCCATTAACCCACACAGTGAATGATTTCTTCTCTCCAATGGCAGAGGACAGAACCGATGGCTCTACAGTGATAGTTAGAAAGTTGGGTGCGTACACACTAGCCATGTAGGTTGAGTTAGGTGAGCCCACGTTAGTGACCGTCCTAGAAAAGATGCCCATGATTTTCTGGCCATCTTCTATGGCTAGAGAGAATGAAGGATAGTTGAGATCCCATGCTCTTCCAGGTGCAGTACTGTTGCAAACGCTGGAGTCTCCAGTGATTAGTCTTGACAGGGAGATATCCTTTGCGACATGAGTATTTATGCCGGGCCTGGAGTCACCATTCATGGGGCTCCACGTGGTGTCAAGTACTGACAAGGAGGGTGGTGGTATCA
>JAOXJP010000015.1:5382124-5392452 GCA_025762735.1 Platanus orientalis | reverse complement strand
TATAATACCCTACTTTGACCCATGTGTATAGGCTCAAACACCCTTTGTCAGGCCACATGTCACACACTGATTGCTAAAGGAGTGGTACTGTTCATTGATACTGGAGATGATTTAAAATCTCAGAGAATCTGGCTTGGATTTTATATGCTAGCTAATCTCCTAACCTCCGTTGAGGGTTAAACAGGTGAAAACATTAGCGCCGAAAGTAAATTTTACTTTTTGGGGGCGAGTGTGAATCACTTGTAGTAATCCCTTGACTTTGATGTTTTCTACACTGAGTGTAAAAAAGCCTCGCCGACACCCTTGCCCAAGGATCAGATTAGGTGTGCCCCTTAATGGGTGCTAACAGTGTGCCCGTGACCGGCAAGTGACACGTCATGTTGAAAAAGTGATTTATACTTTTTGGGGGTGCTTTTTACTTGTTTTGATGTGACGTATCACCCTCTGATTGTGGGCACACCATTGGCATCCGTTAAAGGGATGTACATAATCCTTTGGCTTGCCCCTCTTACGTAAAAAATCTGACTCTGCCCATGAGTGAAAGTCACAATCTTCTCAGGAAAGTTTTTCAAAAGGCAGTTGTTAACCACTAGGAAAATCATTTCATTCTCTCAGCTTTTCTGACCAAACGCAGCTGTTTCAATGAAATATGAATTAATTAGACGGACCATCCATTAGATCTTGCTCCATTGATCAACCTTCTACTCAAAACTAGTAAACTCTCATTTAAAGCTCTAACGTGAAACCCATTAAATGGCAGGTGTTGTATAAACTTGTTTTGGATATTACAAGCCATTAAAGCGGAAGGACTATGAATGGCCACACAATGTGGTGTATAGATATGTGTTAAATGTTATCTTAGTATTGTTATTTATGTATTCAATATATGTGCATGACACTATAAAATATGAAAATACTTTAATCAAATTAATGAGACTACATATATGATTCGGATGATTGAAACTTCAATTAACTAGATCAAGGCTAGTGTTTAATATTGTGTCTTTTAAGATAGATTCATCCCTCCACATTGGTGTTTATGGTCAATTTGGATGTCTATCTCTCAAAATACAATGATCTTCCACACACACAAACAGCATTACAATATGTCTCTTGCAAACCAACTTGTGTTGAACTTCTCTCTTATACTAACATTGACACAGATGCACTATAACACTAATAATTTGATCAAAAATTGAATAAATGAAATGGTTGAGAGATCTCTTATTTATAGATTTTTCGTGTCTATTTAAAACAAGTATAAGGATACAACATTTGATTTTGAACAATCACAAATGACTAATGGTTGCAATCTAGTAGTCACATACACATTCGTATAGAACAAACATGTGTGAAAGGAAATGATTTAAGCAACACATACATGTCCATTCCAGAATGAACATGTATTAAGAGGTGTGATCTAATAGCCACATGCGTATCTATTGTCTATTTGGTCAAACAGTCTCCAAAGGTATAACTGTAAAACCGTATGAATAAATACACCCTACCAGGGTAAAATTATAAAACCTATTTAGAGAAACAACCTGGTTCGGTTTGGCACGTGTGTGTGTATAGGCTTAGCTCTTGTTGGCTAAGTACTCCTTTGGCACGTGTGTGTGTATAGACTTAGCTCTTGTTGGCTAAGTACTCCCCTATCCACAAAATAGCAGTGCCCCGTAGGGCCCAAACTTATGTTCAACATTAGTATATGTGAGATTATTCAAATTTTCTAAGCTAGTCCATGTGAGATTACTCAAATTTCACACTTTTACCAGTTTTGTTAGTGATCAACTAGACACTTTTGGAGACAATTTTTCATTCACCCATTGACAGTTTTGAGCATCCAACAATAGGGCATTGTTCTCCTCATTGAGGTGGACACAAACCCATGTGAACCCATCTCAAATGACATGTGAATCCCACTTTTGTTTTGATTCAAACATAACCAAATAATCAGATTTTGCACATAAAAATCTGGATGTTTTCAAAACCATTTCCAACACTACATGGACTCCGATTCCATTTTTTAAGAGACCACCATTTGAGGGTACCCTCATTGAATCAAAATTTACACCCTCAGACAATTTTTTCATCACAAAACATTTGTTTCCTTAACGAATTTATATTTTCTCTTATAAAAAGAAAACAAATTTATATTTTTATGGCATATTCTTGTCAATCAAAAGCAAGTAGGCAACAAATTTGAGGGTTCCAACCAAAGAGAGTTTGCTCACTACTGAATTAACTCATTCAGTTACCATGTGTTTGGTTGTCACTTCGAATGAAATAATTTCATTTTTCATTTTAATTTGTCGTAGTACCTAAGTGCATATGAGCCCCCAAGGAAAATGGATTGATATCCATTCATCACCAAAATGTGAATGACAACTAAAATCATTTCATTTAATAAAAGCACATAAAATGGCTTTATTTCTAATTTTAGTTAACAAATCATTAGGAATCTCCTTGAGTTCTTATTCAAATGCCATGGAAATGTAACATGAATTAATTTGTAGTCACAAGTTGTTGGTTCAAAATAAACTTGTTCACATATAACATTTCATTTAAAAAAAACTTAACATGACTTCATTTTTAATTTTAGTTAACAAATCAGTATAAATCTGAATGAGTTCATTTTGAACCATCACTTTATAGCTACAAATGCATTGAAATTTTGAAATGAAATGATTATATTACATGTGGCTGCCAAACAGACCCTTCAACTTGCTTGAGGTTGAGACTCATCAATTTCTAAATTTGTTTTTCTTTATACGCAATCTGAGATACATAGGCAGCTGCGCTCTGTCAATGTGACGATAATGTTCCAATGTTTCACTTGCTAGTTGCTAAAGTCTGTAAAGGGATTTTTAATTTTATTTATTTCATTTTATTATTATTATTATTTTTTGTTTGTTTTTTGTGCAAGGCTAATCAAGGGTTCGCTACTAGCATTGGTGACCCCTGGGGATGCAACATCAATACAATCCATTGTGGAATTGCTGCCCATGATGGGGTTTGAAACCCTGACCTCATACCTGCCTTCTCTCCTGAAGCCCAGAGATTTAGGCACGAACAATCCATGAAGGGAATGGAGTTGGGAGCTGACACATCAGCACCAAAAAGTGATAAGCACCACCCAAAATTGTAAGTCCACTGATATGGCTGCCCCTGATGCGACGCTACTCGTACTAAATCAAAGCTCCTCCTGAAGAAGCACATATACTGGGTTCAGTGTAGCATTCAAGGAAAACGGTCTCGGTCAATCCAAAACTGGAACAAGATGATGCCAATGAGAATTTGGTGCACCCCCTTAAAGTGCCCCCAATGCACATCAGGTCAAAAAGTGATTTACACTTTTTTGAGAGAGGGGGTAAATCACTTCTTGAAGTGATGTGTCCCCCCTACACGTGGGGGCAATGTTAGGGACACTTTAAGGGGGCACACCAAATCCTAAGGGCCTGTAATGCGGGTGGGATTTGGTAGGACAACTTAAAATTAGCCTAAAGTAAAAAATGACATTAGAGGCCAACACATCAGCGCCAAAAAATTGATAAACACTTTTTGGGGGATGCTTTTCACTTTTTGGCACTGATGTGTCAGCCCCTAATGTCACTCTTACTTTAGGCTAACTTTAAGTTGTCCTACCAACTCCTGCCCGTAGCATTTAAGAAAAAGAGTTCGGTCTATCCAAAACTGGTACAAGATTATGCTAACGAGAGTGATATCAGTTAACTTAATAGACAAGGTTTTTTTTTGGGGGGGTTATTAACATATCATTGAACTAAAAGGATGGATCTTCGATCCTTACAAAATTAGGAATATTGTTCCTGATAGCTTCTTCCGCTAGACTATGGTCACACTATTGGTTTCTCTGTACACGTGAAGAAAGACAACGAAATCACGATTAGAACTAAGATCCTTTTGATCACAGACAATCATTCTCCTCTCCTTTTAGTATGGTGTGTTGTTCAAAAGGAAGAAAAAAATGTATTATCTAAAAAAGAACATGGATTAACACATCCCTTAGCTTTTGTGCACATAAAATTCGTATACAATGTGTGTGCAGAGACTTGGGGTGCTTGTATCAGCATCGAAAAGTGATAAGCATGTGCCCCAAAAAGTGTACATCACTTTTTGAGCTTGTGCAAGCACTGCCAAGTCCACGCACATGCATTGTGCACGGATTCTGTGCACACATAAGCCAAGCCGATTGATACAACCCCAACCCCGACCAGGACCCAAAGAGGACTCCGATCTTAAACTCATTTTGGCCGAAGTTTGGGATTCAAAAAAGTGTTCAGCTTAAGAAAAGAACACACCAAATTGAAAAACACATCATGTGTCAATGGCATGCCTACATAGACCTGTGTCAACACAGACAATCATTCTCCTTTCTCAGATAATGGCAAATTAAGGTTACTGTTTCCTCGTGGTCTTGGAGACAGCTGGACCTGGGGTTTGGATGTTGAAAACTGGTAGCTTTCTAGATTTAGTTGGTTTTGCATCCGGGCAACCCTCACCGCTACATGGAGGGTAAGCTACAGAGTCTTGGATTCAGTTTTGCGCTTTCTATTTCATAAAAAAAAACAATTGATTTTGTGTAATATCCCACATCACCTAGTGAGGATATAAGCTCCCCTCAACCTTGGATGACATGTTAAGTTCCCCTCAACCTTGGATGACATGTTTTCAAGAAAGTACCATTTTATTGGGATGCCCAAAGAGCAAAACTGGAACAAGTAAGTAGTCCCATGATTGGGACATCCAGAACTAGACAATATCAAGCCAAGGTTAGGTCAGGTCATTACAATTGATATCAGAGTCAGTTTCACTTCGCGGTGTGCACACAAAGACAAGTGGCCCTCTAGGAAGGGTGAATTGTAATATCCCACATTGCCTAGCAAAGAGAGGTTCCTAAGCTTATATGTAAACTTTCAACCTTGGATGATGCATTTTCAAGATAGTGACCCCTCACTGGAACGCCCAAAAAACAAAACTAAGACGGGAGAGCAACCCCATGGTTGGGATGCCCATAACCTAACAATATCAAGCCAAGGTTGGGTCAGGTCGTTGTTAGGAAGCCCAGTTTTGCCTGGTGGAATAAATACTACGATCCACAGATAACTTATGAGACTTCTTGGGTTTTGTATTATGAGAACCTAACTAGGGCTGTAAACATAGCGAATTCAAATCAGATAGAGTTACATTCATATTTGTATTCATTTAGTTAATCAAATATTGAATGCAAATTCAAATATTTGCAGATATTTAAAAATAGGATTCATATTCGTATTCGTTTGTTTAAACGAATTTCATATACGAATTCGGATATATCCTATTACACTTTCTATTAGAAACTTAAGGATTTTGTTTAACTTTAAAAATAAAAAATTATACCTTCTTTAAAACTAGTATTTACTTGTAATACCAAAACAAGATAATTTGATTGTTATAACTTTTTTTACCCAAAAAAAACCCTTTACCAGATATTTACATATATATATATATTTCCGCATTTGGTTAATCGAGTATTTATTAAACAATCAAATATTTAAACGAATTGGATATAGATGCATTCGCTTTAATTGAATCAAATACAGATGCTTAGGCGGATAGTTGACAGCCCTAAACCTAACAGGGCTGTGGACTTCTTTTCTAAGAATCGGACCTTCAAAGACTAACAAAAGGGCATACCTATATTCAAGTAAATATAGTGAGAATTGCCATCAATAGAGGAAGTTCCTGGCACATTGAATTACTAATAATACTTGCTGCTTATAAAACCACGTGCATTGATAAAAGCACTAGCGTTATTTCTGACTACTAACAACATCTGAAAAAACCATGGCCGATTTTCAGCCACCAACCCACCCCCCCCCCCGGGGGGGGCCCCTCACACACACCATCAATGGATTAGTATCAGTGACCATTAGTTAGTGACCCATTCTCACAGGTTGCTGCTGTGTCACAACCAGTGGTGCTGTCCCCGGTCTTCTTGGAGTAGAATCTCCGGTACATGGAATCAACCTCAGTGAGATAGTATGTTCCCGGAGGCAAAAGGCTCCTGTCCTTGCTTGTCACAAAGTCCTTGGCTCCATACCGATGCTCCATTAGCTTCAATGTTTCAACAAATTTTTCAGGGGAAATCTGCATGAAAACCACACAATGTTAACCAAACTGTGCATGCCAATAACAAATGTACATTGACAAATCAAACACATGCAGCAGCACCTATTCCCGATGATTGTCAAAATATGACTTTCCTCAATTCCACAAAGAGACGACCGATTCGCTAACCAAGGATGTAATATGAGGCAGAATGCGAATTTTCAATCCATGGGACCATTTGCCAGCGAAAGCAAGAAAGCTCTATTCATGGACAGATTGGGTCGTCTTTTTCATATGTAATGTTAATCATGCCTCTTGACATTTTCCCATTTGGATAGCTTTTTTGGACAAAACTTTCATTTGTATGGTTTATTTATAATGCATTATGGACGTTTCTCTTGTCTATAGTTTCTTTTTTAATCCCCCCATGTAGTTTCCATCTTTTTATAATTCCAGTTGTACCATCCACCTTTCTTTGAAAAGAAGAAATGACAACGGGGTACTAAAATTATTATTAAAAACAAAAGTTGGAAAAAAATCAACTAAATCAGCCTACACATTGAACAAGATCAGCCTACACATTGAACAAGCAGTTCATATATTTATATTTATGGTTTGGTGTTTTTGCATGTCCAATGAATTTGGTATTAGTATAGCTGTACTGACACGTGGTAATGTACACATGCAAGTGAGAACCTATGTCAACAGACGTTAGTAATGGGTGTATGCACATAAATACGCATGCAGGTAGGTTTATAAACTTTGCTATACATGTCCACATTTATTTAGGTATGTGGATGTGTATGTTGTTTGATTGAATGATATGATTCTGTGTTCCCATGTTTGGGAGACACTAATGGCATGGTGGCACAGATTTATAACACCATAGAGAACAGATCATGATTATCAAGAGGTTAAACAAAATTCATTGCTTAGAATTGAACATATACCTCATGTCTTGACTTCAACTTCCCAGAGACGTTCATCACTGTGGCAATGTTTGACAAGGTAAAGGGATGTTGACCATCTTGAAGTTGCAATGAGAACATTGTGGAAGTTAGACCACTCCCATATGAGAACAGTATTACCCGTTGACCCACCTATAAGTAATATAAACAATCAAAACGATGAAAGAAACATGAATTTTGACCAGGTAGGAAGCCATATCAATGCATAAAAAGTCGGAAACCTTACCAGTGTGCTATGCTTGTTGTGAAGTAGGGATGCAAATGCCGCATAAAGAGATGCAGTGTACATGTTGCCTACTTGTTTCGGTAGCAAAGTGGTTGGTTGCACCTTTGCATCATATAGGTGCTTTGCAAGTTGTTGGGATGCCTGTAGACGTGCAAAATAAAGAATCATCAACACAACAATGTTCCAACCAAATAATTTGAAAACACCATTTTCCCAATATCATGTCAGGGTGCTGGGATAACCTTTTCAAGATCCCGGCTCTGATAGCTCTCATCACTAGATAAAGCTGCAAATGGCCCGAGTTTTTCCTTTGCAACCTCCTCAACAGAACTGATCAATAAAATCAAATTCAAAATATTATCAACAAGAAGATGCATGTGCATCAAAATACTTCAAATAGTTATAATTTACAATTAATCAGGAAATAAATAAATACAATACAATACTCAAAAAATTGGGTAAGGTAGGAACCTGGCATTCCTCAAGAAGTCATTGAAGTACAACCGAGCAAAGCTTTTTTGCACGAGCTGCAATACCAGAACCATTCAATCAAACAATGCTTCAAGAAAATCGAAAAGCACGTGGATAGCAAGATCATGACAGCATAAGATGCAACAATACCTTATTGTAGGGAGAATGAAATACAAAGTACTCTGCATCACAAATTGAAAATGGCTTTCCCTCCAATTTTTCGAACCTAAATAAAGAAAGACAATAAGGCACTTACGTAGCATAAACAATCACCAGATACTGAAGTAAGAGTAAAGAGAAGTATATTACCACATCACTAGAAACTTACTTGTGACAGAAATGTTTGTAGCAAGAATCAAGTGCCATGAGATAGCAAGTTTGAGAAAGCTTCCCATCGACAACCTATGTACATAGTAAATTGAAAACAAAGTGAGTACTTATAAATAATGGAGTACAATAAACAAGCCAATTCCAAACATCATAATGTGAACTGGATTTTGCAGTCAGGAAGCATGACATTTTGTTAATTGATGTTACTTAAGTTCTTTACTGAGACATTTGCTAACTGCTAAGCCATTTAGCATTTCTGACTTCACAAGCATCGTGTGGCATCAATATTAACTAGATCCATTCACATTCACAGAAACTCCAAGTCACCAACCATATATGAGAGGTAAGTATGACCTAAAGGGAATCGGAAGCAAGCTCGAAATTCTATAAGTAGGCAGATAATTTCCTCTCTTTTTTTCATTTATAAGATCTGCTTGTGTACATAAAAGACTGAACATTTGTAGAACTTCAAGTTTTGATACACATAAGGATTGTTCTTTTGTGTCCCTCCTATTTCCCAATAGAACTGTCTAACCAAGGAAAGAAGCAAGAGTCATTAATTACATCAGCTTTCTACTGTTTTTTTTTTTTTAATTACTGTTTCTTTACTGTTAATTTCCAATAAAATTAAACTGTTGTAGATGCAAATCATTTGCTACCGGAAGCCAACAATTGAAGTATTCCTTACTCAAATCAGAATGGACTAATGTCTCAGACATATGTGTTAAGAAAAAGATGTAATGTCTCTCACATAGGTCTTTTCACATGTATACCAATCCATAAGTAGGCAGTCCCTTCTCAAGTGAATAAACAGTCAACTCACTCATATTACTTTCTTTAAAACATGGATTGTGGCTTTAAGTTAAGGATGGCCCTTAATTATATGTGCCCAATGCCAAATTGTGATCATTAAATAGCTTATTTCAATGAGTAGAAAGAGAATATGAACATTAATTTCACAATTCAAATGCCTAGATCCCCTTATTTTCATTGATCTAGATGAAAATAAAGGCAAACCAAACTTCAGACAGAAGATTCAAGAAAAAAAAAGTGAAGCTACATTCAGAATATTTAGAAATAATCATAACACAAAGACATCAAAACAAGCAAACAGGATTCTAAGCGCTAGGATGGTTGTGTAACATGATATAAACAAAAGATGAATCAGGAAGCATACCGGGTATTCACTTGCAAGATTGGGCTTATAAAAATCATAGACATGAGACATATGACTCGCTCTAAGTTTGCTTTCAAATACAATTGGAGCATTTGGTCCTATTAACATAGCAATGGCAGCTGCTCCTCCAGTGGGCCGGGCTGGTCCTTCTGCATATACCTATAACAAGGAAGAAAGTTCCAAGTAAGCAAATTGAACATCCTTATTTTAAAAACAACTTGGTCATGATCTGAATCTATGAAATAGCCAACATACTAAGAGCTGGAAAAGCATTTAGACACATATAAACTGCATCTCAAACACAAAAGTCCCTGTTCTAGGAGATTGGCATCTTCACAACAGCCAAACACTCCTCATGATGTCAGACTACGTGACTTTTTTCTCTCAAACATGCAAGATACTCGTGAAATTAAATTCAGCTGTGCCTGTCTTCTGACTTCTTTCATTATGTAGTAACTTATGAATAGATCCAAGCAAATGGCCATACAGATATTAGAAGATACGACATTAAACACTAACACAGAAGCATCTTATTAGGGGCTAGGAAGTTGATTAATAAAATGTCCCCCCCCCCCCTCCCCTCTTCCCCCAAAGAGAGAGAGAGAGAGGGGGGCGTATAATCCCAACTTGGTAGGTTTTAACTTTTGCACTATAAGCAGAAAAGGGTGTATACCCCAGAAACAGAAGGGTATAACTTACTGGACTAAGTGCCTCTGACCTACAATTGAACTTTTAACAAGACTCGTAAACTTCTTTATTTCATTAATGGTATAGACTAAAAAAACCTACATTAAATTATAAAGCACCCAATTGATGTCCTCAGGATTTCTGGTTTTTTTCCAAATTTCACTTTGCAAATCATTCCTAACAAAAAACGAAGTTCGAAATTCTGCAGTCTAAGCTCTGTATGAACTTCCATCAGCAACCACACAAGGAATTTAATGAAGAATTGAAATTCAGTCATAAGCAAGAGAGGTAAAGACAAACTGATAATCTAATAAGCCAATTGGCAAAGTAAACATATCTAAGGCCAGTGAATCCCTTGTAC
>JAOXJP010000015.1:5323651-5338540 GCA_025762735.1 Platanus orientalis | reverse complement strand
GAATTTCAACAAACATAAAGAATATACCTTGTACCAACCCACTCAATAAAAAGAATCAAAGAATGACATCAAAATGGACTCCCCGAATACTAAATGGAACTGTAGATAATCTGATATTGGAGGAAATGCAAATCAAGCTACTGCTATTCTTGTAAATGATTTTTGAGCTGTACCAGATGATGATGAGAGGCTCGACTGCAATGAAAGAATGAAAGAATAGTTAACATAACATTTGCTACCTAGAAACAATGTAATTACCATATTGTGTGGTATGGAAGGAAATTGTGAAGGCTGAGGCCATCAGAAGAAGAAAACCACCACAATCAACTTGGCTGTGATAAAGAGGAGGAACTGCCTGCAGTATCAACAGGTGCCCATGCCGAAACTGTATACAAAGGCTGCTCAAGCCAACTGAGAGTAAGCCCAGCTCTTTCTTCCCCTTGCTTCTCAACGCTGTACTTCTCACAGGAGTACATCTTCAACAGCATTCGGCTCTGTAGAATCTCCATCTCTCCAACTTCAATGCTTCTAAACCCTCCATGCTCCATCAACTTTCTCCACTTTCCAAAATTTTCATGCCTTTCCAACCTGTCACTTCCATCACAGGCAACTATATTTCTAATCTCCCGGGCAAACATCTCCTCTACCCTGATTCTAGCCAAGCTATCTAATGGCAGGGTAGAATCAATTGCATCAAAGATGGCAGAGTAGTACTTCAGTGAATTAGAAACCCTTGTTTCCAAACTGGAGTCATTGTGCACGGCTTCTTGCTCCGCCATAAGAACAACTGTGGGATTAGTACTCCTAATCAAACCCAATAGATCCCTTAAGGCCCCGCCACTCTCGTCGTATAGCATCTTGTGTAGTTGCAGAGCACAATTCACAGCCACACTTTCCTTCTCCTTCACATGAAGCATCCACAGTCTCACATCCTCCAACCTGTCCACAACTGCATGAAATTGAAAAGGCAAATGGAAGGCCTCTGCAAACCCTGCAAGTCTATCGCCTGTTTCCTGGAGCTCTTGTTTGGACTCTCCTATACCTGTGATTCTTACATGGCTTGGGCGATTAGACCTAGACGCCAAACTCTGAAATAAACCAGGCCATTGAAGCCCTTGTTTAATGTCAAAGTCTATGATATGAACCCTGTCTTTTCCTTCAAATGCTCTCAACAGCATCTCATTTGATGTAAAATGGAGGAACTTTGGAATTGGGCTGATGTGGTTTAGAAGCCTTAATGCAGTGCCCATGTCATCATCTCCACGATCAAGCCCCCGAGGGATGGCAATTCGAAAAGTCTGAGGCCAGAGCCTTGCTGCTCGCAGAGCTAAAGCTTCTGTAAAGTAAGCAGTGACACGGCTGATTGGGGTCCCTTCTGTTGATGCAAGCTCTCCAAGTCTAGCTAGAAAATGATCAATAGTTGCAAAGTTCTTTGAGCTGATTGATTCTACACAGCCCACCAGTAACCTCACAAGCTCAAATCCCTGATGCTCCCTCTGGACATCCTCACTGCCAATTGTCACTCTGGTTCCCTGAGATGGGTAAGGGAGCTGAGACCCATTACCAGTTTCTTCTTCAGAGGAGTTTTTGTTTAGCCTCAAAGTCAAGCTATGGCTTTCCGACGACGTTCTTGATCCCGAACTTGCCTTCTTCGGCGCTTGGCTTGTCTCCACATCCTTCTCACCTTTATCTGTAATCTCAGTCACAACAGAGTTCACCCAGGGATTGTTCGACAATGGCAGAGGTGGTAGGATCACATCCCTTGGAACAAAACAGACCTTCTCATCCTCTCCGGAAGATGGCACCGGGAAGGGGAAAGGAACTGGAGGAGGGTCAAGGCCTGTGATTCCCAGCATCGACCGGGGAACCTCTACATTTTGCTGAAACCAAAATTTACCACTACCCAATTGGCCTAGACTCAGCCTCTCTCCTTCTGAAGAATCATCAGTCGTTGTATTGCTGCTACACCTTTTTCTCTTGGCCCTGTTTATGCATGATTCGTCTGATGAACTCTGATCAGCAAATCTCTTCAAGCTCCTCCCTTTCTCCCAAAACCCATCTTCAATCTCTCCCCTTCCTTCCCAAAACGAAGTTTGATTCGTGGTAATGGAAGGAGGGAGACGAATTTTTTGTTTAAGAGAACAACTGCTCTTTGCTTCGATTGGCTTCTCTACTGAAAGGCCGACGGGTCTTATGGGCTGCGACCTCTGGGCATCCTTCCGGGAGAAACTACAAGGTAAATCCAATCTTTGTGTACTCATTGAAGGCAACTGGAAATGGCAAGCTTGAAACTGCGCAGACCCTTCACTCCTCAATCGATGCCTTGGCGACAGCAATGTAGAACACCCAGCCAACATCCTCTATATCCTTCCAGTTCTCTTTTTCTCAAAATCAGTTCAACCAACCCCTTTTTTCTTCCTTTGTTTTTCTTTATCTCTCCCCTGGTTCTGTTTTTTCCAGACTATACTAATGAAAAGATTTTCTTGTAAACTTTCTTCAAATAAATGTGTAACTTTGTATGGAAATTCAAAAAATCTAGAGAGAGAAAGGGGGAACGTATGTGAATGAATGTGAGATGTTCAAACCAGATAAACACAAAAATAATCCGATGGAAATTGAGCTGTAAGAAATCTGAAGAAGAATATGGTAAAATTTTCACAAATTTGGGACTCTGTGTTTAAAACAAAGAACGAATGAAATGAAGCCGAGGCTGCAAACTTTAAAAAATTAAAGAATATGAGACAATCTCTATACCTACCGGAAAAACGTCATCGGATTCCAAATTTTGCCGTAAAACTCATCGGAAAAAGCCTTGGATCTTCTTCCCCAGGGGATAGACACCATGAAAGGAAATCCAGAGAGATACTTGCCTGAATTTGTAACTGGAATTCATGTAAAGATCCATTCTCATATCAGCACTTGCAACCTGCAATGCCTCCATCATATCTGAAGGAAATCCTTGGATATCCAGCTATGAAAACCCTTCAAACATGCAAGAAAACTGATTACCCAAGAAAATTTTCCACTACCCAAAAGAACATTCATCCCAACAGACCAGTCATTTATAATGGCCGTTTGTTCTTTTCTCTTCTATACTTCCATGGCCATGCTAGTCATGCTTTTACTGGGTCTCTGATTGATTTGATTTCACCCAAGCTTGAAAGAAATGGAGAAAGTGGAAAAGGGTGTTCGATAAGATCTCTGAATTGTTAGTCTGTGATCGTTGGATGGAGATCACACGGGAGAGACTACGGTCAATATGACCGTTAGTATGGTCAAATATGACCGTTGCAGTATTTCTGTACGGATGGGGTGCTCGGATTGCATTTTCTTTTGTGGCGTGTTTCTGCACAGGTCACGTAAGCTGCACGTGATTGTCTCCAGAAATGCCGTTAAAGTGACCGTTGGGTCTCCGAGACCCTTCGCCGCCATTATTTGCTACCTTTATAGGTACGACACGTGGCGAACATGCAAAGGCTGACAAGTCTTTGTTAATGCAACAAAGTTATTTACTGGGTTAGATATTTACCCAAAAAAATAAATAAATAAGACATTCTTTAGACTCAGGATCTCTACTGTAAGTTAAACTATACTAACATTCATTGAGTGTTCACAGCATGACACATATTCAGTAAAACAATGATAGAAATTTTTAATACATGTTACATTTTGAGAAATAATGTACGTTAATGTATTTTAATTTACTGTAGATGATCTAGACTCCATTCATTGGAGAGATAATTGATCTATTGGCAAAATGAAAAGATGTTAACTTGATTGGATGATTGAGGTCATTCAATTTAGGGTTTAATGGAGTAAATCTGGCAAAATAACCATTGGATTAGAATCTATCATCCGTAAGAAGGGAGCAAATGTCCTCTCCAGGATTTGGTGTCTAGGACATCAGGAAAGGTCATATGGAATAAAATGGGTCAAAATTTGAAATTTCATCTTACCCTTGCCCATTTTATATAATGTTTTTTGCACATATCCACAAATCCATTCAATTCTTAATGGAAAAAAAAAAAAAAAAGCCCAAATGACAATGTGAAATCCAATCCATGCATATGGGTTCTACAATCCTAAGTTTTTGTTTTGATAATTAAGAGAAACATAATAAAAAAATAAAGGCAGCTAACCAGATCAACAACCCAGAAGTAGAAGCAATTAGATCAGTTCTCCAACCAAGGAGGGGACTTATGCCAAACAAAAACAACAGACGAAGTACATCCGAACTTGGTCAACTTGTGGATTTGAAGCTCTACTAACCCAAGAGAAAGCAACTTCTTCAAAGTCATTGGATATAAATTTACAATCATTAACTAAACATTTAAACTCTAAAGGACAATCATTCAAGACATTCTTAATACAAGAGATAATTGATTCGAAATCTCCTATTAAGACCACCTTTTCACCCCAAGAATAAGGGCTTTAGATAAATTAAGATGGGCTGCAAAGCACTCAACAAACCTCAATCAAACAAGCTGCATCTGGTTCTACCTAGGCAAACAAAAAAAAATCATCCTCATCAATAATGACAGTTCCAGCACCAGAATAAGATTTCGACAAAGAGAATGCCCCATCAAAAAAAAGATTTTGGCAACACGAGTCTTAAGTGTAGATAAAAAAGGAATACCATCCACCTTCAAGTTCGAGTAAGACTCCACCCTTAAGTAAACAATATCCTTTATCATCCTACAAGAGACCAATATGACTTTAGAAACATTTGAATCATCTTTTGCAAATACATGGGAGTTTCTTTGCTTCCAAATATTCCAACATAAAATAGAGATGTGAGAGATAATATCAATTTTTTTCAATGTTGGAAAAAATCTTTAAACTAAACCATTTTAAGAACCTTTGCATAAAAGATATATCATTTAAGGAGCAGGTTCTTTTACAAAAAAAAAAAAAAAAGGAGCAAGTTTTTATAGATAAGGGAGAAGTAAACCAAATTCTGGAGGAAATCACGAGAGAACGAGCAATGACTAATGGATTCCTCTTCTATATTACAAAGAAAACATAATGAATTAACCTCGATTTTCCTTTTAAACAAATTCAATCTAATGGAAATGACATCATTACAAGCCTTATAAAGAAAATGTTTAATCTTTTGAGGAATAGGGAGACCCCATAATTTACCCCAAGAGAAGAGAAGATGCACTGGGGTGGACAGGCTACAACTAATCCTAGGAGGAGAGGCACCCATGACATATGCCGACTTAACAAAAAAAAAAAACCCCCTTTTTTTTTTATCAAAATGACAAATCAAATCATCATGAGATCTAACATGGCCAAGGGTGGTCTTGGAGATAGCCTCACGAACCTCCCTAGGGAGAAGATTATCAATGGGAAATTGTTTATCCTTTCTATCAATTTAAGGGTAATATATAATGTTTTTTGCACAAGATCCACAAATCTATTCAATTAGTACTCTACTAATTATACATATTCATTATTTCTTGGATGGTGAGAGATATCGGGTTTGAATCATCACCAATCTGATTGGAGAGATATCATGCTAGTATCAATCAATACTTTACATGATGCTTAATTAATGAAGGGTGTCTCAATAAATAAATATGGGTCAAAGAAGGGTGTCACAATGAATACACAATAATAAATTAGTATATTTATCAATAGGGTTTGACTATCCTAAGTTTGAATGGAGAAATATAATTCCATTCCCTAATCAACACACATGATCCAATGTGAGAGAGTGTTTTAGTAAATACACAAATCAGCAAAGAGTGTTATTGTTAATATGAAGTAAGTAAGTATTGTATATTTATCAAAGGACTTTATTCGGCATCGCATGCTTGGTTGGTACTAGTATGATATATCTCTATTTATACGGGAGATGAAGCAAATTTGGAGATTTGGACAATGTTTAAACCATTAGAATCCCTTAGGGGCTCATCATGTATTAGACTCATAATTTTGAAAATCAGATTGGACTAAATGGCTTGACCTAGTTTGACTAGAACTAGTACCTTAAACAGTTTTATAGAAGCTTAAAACCGTAATCAACCAAAAACCACTTATAACCGCCAAAACCGACCTAAACTGGCTGTTTTTTTATGAACTCGGTTATATTAAAACCCGTAGTTTTGATAACCAAATCGGACTGAGTGGTCCAATCCGATTTAAGCAAAACTGGCACCCTAAACAGTTTTATAGAAGCTTAAAACCGTAATCTACAAAAAGATCCCATATAACTAGCAAAATCAGTAAAAAACTGATGAAAATTGACTGGTTTTTACGAACCTAATTCTAATAAAACTAGTCATTATTTATTTATTTTTAGCATATTAAGAAGAAGAAAAAATTAGAAATGTGTCTTTCCAAATTCCAATCCCACTTTCCATGAATTGTTTTATTTTTAGTATTTTATTACATTTTTTGGTATGCCTTAAAACCCGGTCATTAGCATTCTAATGCATTATGATTTCATTTTTTTGTATTTTACTTATGATTAAAGCAAACCACTGTTAAATCATGTAAACTGATGGTCAAACTCGGTTGGACCTGAACCATCCACCTTATCGGTTTGATAATCAATTCAGTTCTCAAAACTATGATAAAACCAATTGATTTTTTCAATCAAATTAAGAAGACAAAATTGGAAACATGTCTTTCCAAATTCCAATCCCACTTTTCCATTAATTGTTTTATTTTTTTAATATTTTATTACAATTTTTTGGTATGTCTAAAAATTAGAAATCCGGTCATAAGCCTTCTAATGCGTTATGACTGTTTTATTTTTTGGTATTTTATTACATCTTACTTATGTTTGAAGCGAACCGTAGTTAAATCATGTAAATCAATGGTTGGACCTAAACCATTCACCTTATCGGTTTGATGGCCAATCGATTCTCAAAACTGTGATTGGACTCGTTCCTTTTGTAATGCTATCCCTTCAAATTCTTAGTTTTTATTCAAAATCTGCCTCCAAAATGGAGATTTATTTTCAATGTGATACTGTGATAGTGAGTTATTTGGTTGAAACTTGTGACATGAACAGAAAATTTGGAATGGATGTAGCATCTTCTTGGTTTCCAACTCAGTTTTCACATGTAAGATTCTTAAATTTTCCATATTCCCATGTCGGATACTTTGCTAGCTAATCTATGTATGTTTTACTTAAGCAAATGTTCTGTGTAGGATTTTGTATGTCCTACTGTGTCCTCTATCACAGGTTGACAGGTGATGGTTTTTTTGAATTTTGTGCCTCTTTTAATTAGGAAGCAACTGTTCATTTGAACACTTTTTTATGGTTTTAATCCTACAATCCCCATTTTTATGAATACCTTTTTTTTTTCATTTCAAAAATTGTTTTTACAGTTTTAACCCTATTCACCCAGCTTGTGTAGGACATACAAAATCTTGGACAAAACATTTGTTTCCCTTCACTTCATGGTTAAAAGAGAGAGGGAGAGGGAGGGATTGCATTATAAAAATTGAGTCATTATTATTTTTGAGTAATTAATGAATTTATTAAAAGAAAAAAGAAAAAATACAACAACAGGGGCCCAAAGGCATCACTCTATAGAGTCTAGCAATACATTCTTACTAAAAACAATGCCCAGCCTCATCCCCCAATTTGTTAGAGAATCAACCAACACATTTCGAGATCGTGGGATGTGGAAAAGAGAAGAGTCTAAAGCAACCAACAAATCTCGAATCTCATGAAGCAAGTGCACATAGTTTTAAGAGCCACCATTACACCCAAAAGTCCATCCGATAACCAATGCAAAATCTCCCTCAATCAAAGAGTTAGAAGCCCCTAACTTTTTGAGTTTATGAAGCACCATAAGAAGCCGCATCACTTCCACCTTTACGGAGTTACAATAGCTAATAGGACCCACACAAGCCCAGATAACTTCGCATTGACAATCTTTCACAACGCAACCAAAACCAACCGGTCTTGGGTTGCTTTTCGAGGATCCATCGAAATTAAGCTTTAGGGAGCCAAAAGGGGGGGGGGCAACCAATCCCCATGATCTTCTCTCCCACAAAAGTGTGCTCCAAGGTCCAAATGCTCTCATCCTTGAAGGATCTTGAGATAAATACCTTAGTGAAGAGAGTCTTAAGGTTAGAAGGGACATCCACTTCCCAATTATAAAGGACTTGTGAGAAATCAAGAGTCTAAGAAATGTTAGAGGAGGAGTTTGAAATAACTTTGGAAACTTTAGCATCCCACCATAAGTCCTTCCAAAATATAATGAAATTCCCATTACCTACCGAAAAATAGACCTTAGAGTAAAACAATGAAATCAGGGATATAATATTTTTCTAAAGCAAATACATGGAATATGAATGGACAAGATTGACATCTCACCCATTGAAATATGAGTCGTACTTACTTAGAATTGTGGAATGCCATAAACTGTCTTGTTCTTGGGAAAAGCTCCACAACCACTTTGCCATCAATGCCAAAGATAAAAAAATATAAAAGCCCATATGAATTTTAGGCAAGTTAATCAACCATTCAAAAACTTCTTCAAACTCGATTAAGTTTGTGAATTGACTGCCTTAATTTTTTAGATAAAATTTTAAAAAAAAAAATTATATCAACTCCAATAATTTAATATCTTATTCTCTTTTATTCCTTAGATTGCAACATTATTTTGTCAATTTTTTAGTCATGAGTTACAAACAATCATTACACGATGGTCTTTGTATCCATAACCTTGGATCCGTTGCATGTAATCTTTTCCTTGCTCATTATGAAAATTTATATTATTAATCAATAACCCTTTATTTAATTGTCACTTGGAATGAAATCATTTCATTTTGGTTTTCCATAGTGCATTAGTACATATGTGCCTCAACCTCTAATCCAATAGAAGCACCTTTATCTCATCACTAACTACCAATCAATCCATGTACCGCTTCTTGGGACCTATGCAATTACACCTTGAGAGATCATTTATGTTTAATAAAATGAAATGAAAGATCGAAAAAGGGAAAAAAGTTGAAGGAATAGGAGGGTTTTGAGTCGAAATTGGTGTTATGATTAAGGTAGAGTTTATAAAAGGGGTCCCTTTTATTTATTTATTTATTTTATATCTCTTGTGCTTTTTCTAAATTTGGGTTTTAGAGAAAAGGAGTGATAGACCAAAACCCGCAATTTAAATTTATGAGCTTAATGGGCTCATTCCATTTATATTCGCATGATCTTGACTCTTGAGATGTTTAAGGATTGTCTCTTTGGGTGCATCTACAGTTGCTTTAACGCTTTGATTAGTTGGTACATCTATCGTATCTTCAATTGTGAATAGAAAATGTGATGCCTCCATTGCGCGTATGTAGTGTTAAGGAAAGGTACAAAGATAAGATGCAATCACACACACAAGAGAACAATTTATGTGGTTTGGAAAGATTGCCTATGTCCATAGGGTCACACCAATTCCACTATGTTAAAAAGAAAAATAAACAATTACTCTACAAAGTCGCCTCTCATTCTCTTTAAAAAAGCTTTATTTGCGAAACTAAGGTTAAAAATCTTTTATAGAAGTAGATGTAGAGGTAAAATTTTAAAGATACCTACAAAAAATTTTAGGCCGGGAGACTATGCCCAGGGGATGTCTCACCCCCCTTAACCATCAACAAGCTCAACGCAAAGTTCAACATGTGCTCCAAGGGTGCATGTATGTCGATGTAGCATGAACAATTTCCCTCAATCAATAATACTCACAGTTGCTAATTAGGTTCCATCTTCAACATGCCAGGCATCATTGTCGAAGATATACATTAGTTGTCATTGTTGTGCACAGATTGATCACTACCGAAATAGGTATCGGTGAGATGTTTTATCTCAGAAGACTAAAAGGTAGTTTATAACATACGGGCAATTTTGGTATTGTAATAATGTTACTTTAAAATTATAAAATTGATTTTTAAAGAAAATAGGAAAATTGATAAATTCAACCATGTTAATTTCTAACTAGAATATTGCTTGACTTTTTTGTTGGGTTTTTGACAAGTTTCTAGCCATATGACTCTTTCAATGCAAAGGAGAGGGACTTAATTGGGTTGAGGACTCTTTTAACCATTAGGCCCCACAAGAATTTTAAAAAAATAGATTATATTCTAATCCAAAGTGTGTAACAAGGGAGAGAGATATAAAAAAAGGGTTTACATATTGTGGAAACAGCTTTAAAAATAGACCAAAAGAAAAAAGGTTATTTACATGAGAAAGAATTAGTCTTTTTAAGGGATCTCTCATAGTTAGAGGAATATGGAGTTTTTCACCGAGTTAAGTGAAATGAAGGAGAAGGATATAAATGCGTTAAGGGCTTGGATTATAGGGTGAGAGCTTTATACATCTTTTTTTTCATATAGTAAAGAACGGATCTCCTCGTGGATAAGGATGTGCATGAGTTGGGTCCCGGTTAGGCTTTAGTTGGCTCGGGGGAGGCTCAGCTTTGCACATTATGGGCCCAAGCTAGGCTCGGGCCTAAAAGAAACTCATAAACCAAGGCCCCAACCTAGCCCAATTTACTTGTACGGGCCTCAAGTAGGCCCAAAGAACTTTAATATATTATATAAAATTATAAATTTTATAAAAAAAAAAACACTCTATAGTTATATAAAAATTTATAAGAATATACATTTAAATATTAAAATGTATATAAAAACTCTATATATCTACATGATGGGATTTAACCCTTGGGCCTTGAGTTGGGCTAGGATAGGCCCAAGTATGGCCTAGACATAAGATCATGCTTCAATTTAAGGCCTAGGGCTCTGTTGGGCTTAGTCCTTAGTCTTAGCCTAGCTTTTTGGGCTGGCTCATCCTTATGCAAAACCTACCCGTTGATGTAGGCATCTTGGTCGAACCACATAAAACTCCTTGTTTTGTGTGTACTTGAGTTTATATATATATATATGTGTGTGTGTGTGTGTGTGTTTTCTGTATCATTTATTGCATAGATCATGAGTGGTATGGGCCTTAATCTCATCATGTAAAATATCTAGACTGTTTTTTCTTGTGCACTGTTTTGTGTGTGTATTTTTAAAAGAAAAAAGCAAAGAAAGGGAAAGAAAAAATGCATCAAGATATGCACATTTACATTCATAAATATTGGGCCTTGCCAATGAGATTTTGGAGAGAAAAATGGCAAGATTAGATGATTTTTCACAGTATGATCAACTTTTTTATTCTCTACTAAGTGGGGCCCATGAAATGTGCGGATTCATCTGTCATTGCCACGATTATCATATGGATGATCCTGAGGATTTAGTGCACCCCCTTAAAGAACGCCTAAGGGTCG
The DNA here is from genome assembly GCA_025762735.1 of Platanus orientalis. Taxonomy (NCBI): domain Eukaryota; kingdom Viridiplantae; phylum Streptophyta; class Magnoliopsida; order Proteales; family Platanaceae; genus Platanus; species Platanus orientalis. The sequence goes on along the minus strand of JAOXJP010000015.1, from coordinate 5,327,261 downwards.
GCCTTGCATCAGGGGCAAACACATCAATGCCAAAAAGTGAAAATCACTTTTTTAGGACTAATGTGTCCACCTCTGATGCAGGGTGGATCTTAGGTGTTCTTCGAGGGGACGCACCAAATCCCAAATGAACATCTTTTTGAGGTTGGAGTACTGAGTTTAAATCGTATCTCATTTGAACAGAGAGATATCAATTGATGCAAAGATTGGCTGGGATTTGGTACCCCCTCCTAAAGTGCCCCTAACTTGTCCCTCGCATGCAAGGTGGGGACACATCACTTTGAAAAGTGATTTACACCTTTAGGGGAGGGTGTAAATCACTTGTTGATGTGATGTGTCGCCATGCATGCAGGGGCAGGTTAGGGGCACTTTAGGAGGGGGTACCAAATCCCACTGTTTTTTGTAATGTTTCATACAAGACAGGATCCTCCATGGCTCTATTTAGTGTTAATCTGATTGACAAAAAAAAGAAAATAAATGTTTTGTTCAGGATGATAACTCGGCCAAGTTGACTCGACTCTTAAGGTATAGGAGTCGAGTCAGGTAGGTGACTTCTTTATATACCAGACTCAACCGAGTCATGAGAGTGACTCGATTGGGTCATGAGAGTGACTCAGCCGAGTCATAAGAGTGACTCGGTTGACTCTCCTGACTTAGCTGAGTTTTAACTTTAAAAAAAAAAGAAGAAGGAATAGCATAGGTGACATATAACATTAAAACCTAACAAAACATCATAATTACTTAATTTAAGTTAAAGTATTTTAAAAGAAATAGCTTAATTATTAAAGTGAATGACTCTTCCTTTATAAAAAAAACTATTCACGTCATTTGGTTTCTTCACTTGCATGGTTCAAGACATCAAGTCAAAGTAGAGTTCTATTCTTCCATATATAGATTCAAGAACAATATGATTTCAACTAGGTAAAATATTGAAAAACATTGATGAACTGAATATTGAAACACGAGTTTTCAACTTTCATGCCTTTGCCCTTTAGCAATTCCAATTTAAAATGACAAATGCTTCAATCAAGAGAGGTACAAATGATTTTTTTTCTCTCATCTCCAACCAGTCTTGAGGGCTTCTAGCATATCAAACTTCAAATCTAAGTATGTGTTTTTCCTCAGTTTTAGATTGAATACACACATGAACAATGGATTCAGGCTTTTAATCCATTTTTTTAAACAATCTTTTACTCTATGTTTCCATTGATGAACACGATCTTCTCTTCTTCTTTTTTCCATAACTTGTTTGATTTAAAATGAACATCTTCTTTTCCAACGATTGAACGGAAATTCAGTTTTCTCCCTTATTTTATTTTATTTTGAACCATAGACTTATAGTTCTTTCTTGATTCTTCAACCAAGTGCAGCAGTATGCAAATTATAATTTCTCCCAACTCCACGACTCTACCAAGGCACATGCTATTATTATTTTTAATTCATTAGGCTTTCTCTTTTTGTCTATCTACTATAATAAATAAGTTGATCAATTTTGAAATAGCATATCCACTTGTCAAATGATGGTGTACTCATTTCATCTGACTTGGATGTTTGGAACCTTACCATAAACAAGATGTTGGATGTCTAGGAAACATCTATTCATGTCATCTCAATTAATCAATCTAGTGGTCTCCATGTTTGTTTTGTCTAACCTTTGCTGATTTTTAGTCTTAACTCGTGAAAATTTTGTATGATCATAATAAAAATACTCATATTTATCATAGAAATTGGCAATACTTGATCCAAAATACTATCTTTAATTTTTAATATTTTTATATTTTATAAAAAAAAATGATATGACTCCCCAAATTGATTCCAGTGACTCTCAAGTCGACTCCACTCCCGAGTTATCCAAATTGAGTAAAAAATCCAAGTCAACGAATTATGATTATGTGGAATAAAATGGGTGAGAAATGGGTTCTCTCATTCCATTTGACGTTGTAGACACCAAATCCTAGACAGGACATTTGTTCCCAAAATAAAAGTAACAAAGTCATTTAGCGTTGAAGAGAGTAAAAAGTAAATTAACTTTATTGCCCTTGAGTATATATTTATATATTTACCATATATCAATGCATAGCAAGAGCAACACTCAAAATAATACAAAGGATCCCAAATGACTTGTGGTGAAAACAAGGCACTTTGATGTAATAAAATCACTTTACAATCCTCTATTGTCTTTATTTTTGTCAAGCATCGCTTTCTGGTAGGTTTCTTTGTTTGGTGATTGTCTGTGAAGAAAAAACCTCCAAATGCATATGCATGCCACAAATTGACACATGATGTGTTTTTGAATTCAAAATTGATGTTCTATCCAGGATTTGGTGTCCAGGACACCATGTGACTTCACATGGAATAAAATGGACGGGGGTTAGATGAAATTTCAAATTTCCATCCATTTTATTCCAAATGAAGTCAAGTGGTGCTTGGACGCCAAATCTTGGGCAAGAAATTTGCACCCTTTTGAAATACCTACTAGTTCAACTAAGCTATTTTTGGGGTGTTTTTAAACCTAACACACCACGTGTCAACTTATAATTGATTAGAGGAAGAAAATGTTATGTGATGACAAAGTGTCTGTAGTGTTTGTGGTGAATTATAAGTTGACACATGATGTGTTTGGGGTTCAAAAAAGTGTTCAGGTGTAAGAAAAGAGACACCAAATTCAAAACCACATCATGTGTCAATCAATGGCACACCTACATAAGCCTGTGTCTCCAATATTAACTACACAAAAAAATGCCACTTATGCCCAGTGCTAGTCTTTTTTTTTTTTTTTTTGCTTTTTTTTCACATGTCGTATAGTACCTAGTCCAAGATTTTCGCCAAGCACTCTTTTTGCAAAGAGGTAATCCGTATTAGAACAAATAAGTGGGGAGAAAATGTCCTATCCAGGATTTGTTGTCTAGGGTGCTGTCCAGGACATCAGGGGATGTCAACTGGAATAAAATGGGTGGATATTTAAATTTGGTAGCTTGTATTCACACCTCACTTTTTTGTAAGCACACCTCCAAAATCTCTAAACACCCTTCCGTAAATTTCAATTGTACCATTCTTTCTATTAAACCCCTATTTGCTAAGTTTGCTATGTACACTTCCCTCCAACTGACATTCAAGTCTCTCTTCCTTCTTTCTTCATTTCTCCAATTGTGTTCTATCCCTCCAACTAGCGTTATCGACGACTGAATCATGTCTCCATGACGACAAGTGAACCTACTTTCAAGAAATAATGTTTTTATTTCAATATTTGTTCTTCAATTTCTTAGAGTTTTTTTATTTTTACAAATCGGCTGTCTGTTCAACCTAGTTGAACGCCTTCAGGCCCTTTCGGCATCATAGTGTCAAACAAGCTCAAACCTGTTCAACCGTGTGATGCCAAATATGATAGGAAAAAACAAATTTCAAAACTTGATTTTTTTTTTTACTTGAAAAGCTTCCATTTCGATCCGTTTTACTTTTTTGAAACTCCATTGGTTGAGTTATTGTCTAAGAATCTAAATATATGACTTTTTTTTTTTTTTTTTGTATTAAAAAGCCCTAAATGAAGAAGAATGAAGAGAAGAAGAATGAGACGGTTTAGAAGAAAAAGAGGTGTAGAGGTGTGCTGACAAAC
>JAOXJP010000015.1:5304000-5323551 GCA_025762735.1 Platanus orientalis | reverse complement strand
GCGGGGGGGGGGGGGAGAGAGAGAGAGAGAGAGAGCATTCAAATTCTAGACTGTAGGTAGTCAAGGAATTATAGCTGCCTTCCCTCTCAATCCTCTCTACGGTATATGTTGACTATGTCATTTTCTGAATATCATATTAGTAGCTTTAACATTGATCTGGTTTATTTAGGTCCTTGAATAGGAAAACCATGAATACTTTGTAACAGAAAGAAGCTTCATATGATAAATTTAGAATAAATCATTTTGCATATAAACAAACACATCCATCAACCAATCAAACACCACCAATAAAACACTCCAACCCATTAGTCCAGAAAGCTACATAAATGTTGGGGTAGCTGAAAGATTGTTCCAAGTTCAACACTTTCCTTCAGCTTCAGGTGAGTTGGCATTCTCCTGATTTCTGCCATTTCAAGGTGTTCTCATGAAACCCCACAAGCTGAGATCGAGTCTCACACTTCATGATTTATATTTACGGAATTTTCTTCTCTCTTCTTCTTTCCTTTTTTTGACAATAAGTCTAATCTAAAGGAGTGATATTGTTAAATCAATTCTAGGAACAAGGCTTCTTGTTTGCTGGTTAGACCTAGTTCACTGAGAGATAACCCGCCCTCACCATCACTGAAAGCACGCCGAGGATATGGCCTCACCTGTCCAGCATGGAAATCAAGCAGTGTCAAATTCATCTCCAGATATTTATTTATAAGTAGTGCAAATTACCCTTGCATGAAAATAACATGATTAAAATAAGAAACTAACTAAGCTAATTCCAGGACCATGGTGAACCCCAGCAATTCAACATTGGATCCTCTATTCTTGATGCACACAGAATTCAAATCCAGCATCCAATGGTGAACAGTAGTGGTTAAACCTGATCCAAGGACCAGCTCAGCATATTGCATAAGAGAAATAAAACCTCAGTTCTGAATGACTACATACATTCATGTAAATCATATAAACAAGAAATTCTAGTCCTACATTCTTCTTTTCTAGTGGAAAATTATAAAAACGTAACTTGGGCAAACCTTTGTAAAGAAACATGGAAGGTTGAAGGGGAGGATGACATGCAACATAAAGTAGATCGCCATGAAATAGAGAGGCCAGATTCCAGTGTTTAATGACATGCATTAGTGTCTCAGGCTACAAAGTACACAGCGGTTCTACATTACAACAGCAGTAGATCTAGTCTTAAGTACAACGGATGGGAATGACCATCCATATGCAAAATAACAAGGCATTGTAGTGCACATAAATATGCACAATAATGGGACATGATATGCATAGAAAAACACACACACACACACCATGCGTTAAGTTTTGAAAATTTAGGTGAAAAGACTCTTGCTCTTGGTCTCTTCTCTCTTCCATCTCATACATTAGATGCTCAACACACAATCATGATGTTAGTGTATCTCTTGGGTTTTAATGTTTATCCCCTCTTTTCCATCTTATGTTATGTTCAATAGGATTTTATAACCACCATCAAATCTGCATTATTTGAAGCATAGTTAGAGAAGTGGCACAAAAGTAAGAAGCCTAATAAATACTTGGGAAACAAGATACAATTAAAGAAGCAACTGGAGAGCAAGCAACAAGCAACTAGAAAGCGAATAGGGAAGCAAAAAAGAAGTGATTGGAAACAAGTGAAGTGCATTGTGAAAGCAATTTCAAAATGAGATGACTAGACGATGAAACAAAAATAAAAAGTTATTAGGTGATACAAATAAGAAATAAATAACAAAATGTTAATAACCAATAAGTACTACCAAGTTTCATTCGATTTCAATGAATACTTAGCTTGAGGGAGTGATTTGATGTTTTGTTTCGGAATATTAGAAAATTTATGGAAATTTTCGAAATATAGATTTTTTAATCAAATATTGTTGTGCAATTTAACATATCGGATCATTAAAGATTTTGCTAATTTTTCCATTTAAATTAATTTATTTCATTTTTAACTTCAACTAATAAGGTAATATATATACATTATTAAGGTAATCAAAAAAGACAAAAGATATGAAGGTATTAAATTATTAATTAATAAAGTTGTTAAGGAATTAAAGTATAAAATTATAAGTTTGACGAATATATATATATATATATAAGTTATTAATAAATAATTTGTTTTTATAAGAGAAATTTTATTACAAGAAAAGGGATGAGAAATCCCCAAAGACAAGAAAACAACAGCATAAAAAACACCCAAAGAAAACAAAAGACAGCTAGTTACATAAGAAAAGATTAGATCATTCCCTTTTAGAGCTGGCCGCTGAGTAGTCACCCATAAGCATGCAATTAAGGCCCCAGAAACACCATGTCCTTAGCCTTCATGTACACATTCAAAGCCGACTCTGCACACCCTTCAAACACCTTTGAGTCCTCTTGAGCCAAGTTCGACAACAAATGGCCATACAAAGAAGCTTCCAAAGGATTTTCCCTTTCTTCAGAATCCTCCAAAACTTCCAAGAAGAGAGCAACCCCATGCTCTCAATAGGGAAAACCCAAACCAGACCAATCTCTTTTAAGAACAAACTCCACACCTTGGAGGCATAGGGACAGTGAATAAAGATGTAGAGGCAAAGAAGGCAAACGTTGGGGAAAATCATCACCCTATGCTAAAGAAGATCAATAGTAGGGAGACGGCCTCTAGCTGTAGTCCAAAGGAAGAAAACCACTTTTGAAGGGACTTTGAGTTTCCATAGTAAAGTCCAAGCCGGATCCAATCCACTCCTACACAATTTATCCTCCCTCCACGATTTGGCAGAGAACATACCATTTTTAGATAAATACCAAATCAAAAAATCCTCCCTTTCAGATCTCAAACAAATAGGACCGATGACACCGAGAAGATAAACCATTTCCTCAATTTCTCAGTCATTTAGTCTTTTGCATAGATCCACATTCCACGTTCTAGCATTCCCCAAGGATGCCCAATAGTTGCTCACCCCAGCTTTCTTATCTTTAGCAAGACGGAATATACGCGGGTATTCCAACATGAGAGGTCTAGGAGAGCACCAATGATCCCTCCAAAATGAGGTTTTAGTACCCAATCCCACAGCAATCCCAGTCCCTTGTTTAAAATCCCCTACGTCATTCATAATTGCCCTCCAACAGTTGCAACCATAAGGAAGAGAAGAAAATTTGGATTCCCAGTCATTCAAAATGCCATATTTACTAGCAATCATTGGCCCCCACAAACTCTCCAGTTCTCGACCAAATCTCCATAGCCATTTGGAAAGGAGCGCCTTGTTCACATCCCAAATTCGGTTAATGTCAAGCCCTCCATACTTTTTCGGTCTACAAATGTCTTCCCAAACCACTAAATGCATGCCATCACTTTGGTTGCCCGTTCCCCACATAAATTCTTTTTGACATTGTTTAATCTTCTTTTCCACAAAAACAAGGATGGTTAGCATAGAGAGGAAGTAGGTAGGGAGACTTGCTAGAACCAACTTGATTAGCACCAACTTTCCCTCCTTAGAAAGAAAACACCCTTTTCACTCAGCCAGTCTTTTCTAAATTCAGGAGACTACCGGATCCCAGACCGTAGGGTTCTTATAGGAGGCCCCAAGGGGGATCCCAAGATAAGTAGGGAGAGAGCCCATAGTGCAACCCAAACACACCGCCAATCTTTCCATATTGCTCACATTACTGATCCCAAACATTTTTCTTTTCTAAAGGTCAACTTTGAGCCCCAGAAACAACCTTAAAGCATCGAATGACACACCTAAGATATAACACATGCGCTTCAGAGTCTTTATACATAATAAGGGTATCATCAACGAACTGTAAATGATACACCAACATACCATTGTTTCCAACCCAAAAAACCACCCTGGAAAGCTTTAGAAAGAAGAGCCCCAAAAGCCTCAGCTACACTCGGGAACAAAAAAGGGGAGAGGGGATTCCCTTCTCTCAAACCTCTGAAACTATGAAAAAATTCCACAGAGCCGTTTAGGAGGGAGAAGAAAGTAGCTCCATAACATTTCTTCATCCCTCTGCGCCATTTATTACCAAATCCCAACTGTCTTAGCATATAGTTCAGGAAACCAATTAACCCTATCATAAGCTTTCTCGAGGTCTAGTTTGCAAAGTAATCCTGACTCACCCCTCATAACCTCATCCATACATTCATTCGCCACAAGCACCCCATTTATAGACTGTCTACCTTCCAGGAACGTACATTGATTAAGAGATATCACCTCCAATAAGGCCACTTTCAACTGACAAGCCATGGATTTGGCCAAAATTTTGTAGACACTGCCCACAAGACTAATAAGTCTATAGTCCAACACCTTGTTAGCATGTTCCTTTTTCGGGATAAGCGAAAGGAAGGTTGCATTACTGCCCAAATCGAGAAAGCTTTCAGCATGAAAGTTAGTGATGATATCCATGAGATCCCCTTTAACCGTGTCCCAACAACATTTGAAGAAAGCCATGGTGAATCCATCAAGACTTGGGTCTTTTAACACTTGGCTTTGTCGTCCTCAATACTCTAAACCACCATTTTTATCTCATCCCTCAAAAGGCCTTTCTAACCAAGCCCTCGTAGCAGTAAAAATCCTCATAAACTAAACTCCATTCAACTTGGGTCTTTTAACACTTGGCTCTTTATATAGTTTCATAAAATAGGCCATAATATGTTCTTTCAGAAGCTTAGGTGCCACCTCTCTCCCATCTACATCCGCAAGGGAATAGGGGTGGCAATGTTTGACACAACCCGCGAACCTGACACGAACCCAACACGAAATAAGCGGTTGAGTGTAAACGGGTTTCGGATCATTCGGGTCAACCCGCTTTAACACAAATAATAAATGGGTCAGGTTAGGGTCGACCCATATAGTCGTATACCCTTAACTTAAGACGACACGAATTTGACCCACCGATATGAATTACCCCATAATGCACTAACCCAACACAAAATAAGCGGGTTAGGGTTGACAGTAAACGTGTTTCGGGTCAATGTGGGTTAACCTCCTTTGACACGATTAAAAAAAGGAGTCGGGTTCGGGTTAAGCCATATAGTCGTCTACCCTTATCTAGACACGACACAAACCTGACCCACCACCAACACAAATTGCCACCCCTACAAGGGAATGAATGTAGTTCATGTTCCTTCGGGAAGATGCCACCCTATGAAAGAATCAGGTATTGTTATCTCCCTCCTTAAGCCACCTCACCTTTACTTTTTGCTTCCATTTGATCTCCAAGCAAATGGTCCTCTCATAATCCTGCTTGGCTGCATCAGTTTCTGAGTATCTAGAAGACAACCTTGTTCCTCATTTGAATCCCCAAAACTGATATCATCCAATAACTCCACATTTCCAAAAGATTCTTTGTTCTAAACCCTAAGACGATCTTTGAGGAGCTTCAGCTTCAATCTCATTCTTTGGTCGGGCTACCTAGTCACCACAAAAGAATCCCACCATCCTTTGACAAGATCATTAAAGTTTGAATACTAGAGCCACATTTTCAAATTTAAAAGGTTTAGGGGCCCTGCCAACTAACTTACCGCAAAGGACCAACTGGGTATGATCTGACACCCGCCTCGGTCTAGCTAAACCCTTAGAGAAAGGGAAAGCAAGATCCCACTCCACGGATAGGAAAAATCTGTCCAACTTGCTCAAGAAGGGGAGAGACTGCATATTAGACCAGGTGAAGGAGGCTCCTAAGATAAGCACATCCTGAAGACCTTGACCATTCACAAAATCAGCAAACATTCTAGAGCTAGAAGACAACACTTTATCTCCTGCCATCTCATCCGGATTTAGAATCTACTAAAATCGCCACACACACACCATGGCCTTGTCCACAAGTAGCGCATGTCCACCAATTCCTAAAAGAAGAGAGGCTTCAGCTTAGAACAGCTCAGACACAAAAGAACCATACACGCCAGTCACAACCCATTCATCATTAGACCCTCTCCTCCAACTATGAACCAAAACCGAGAAGCTATTGACCCAAGACTAGAGAACTTCGATCTTCCTAGTGTCCCACACAACCCAAATACCTCCAGCAAACCCTCTGGAAGGTAAGCAAATTCCATTAACCAGAGCGAAAGGGCAAATTTGGCACAAGAAAGACCGACGGATGGACTTCAATTTTGTTTCCAACAGCACCACCAACTCTACTGAGCTTGAATTAACAATATTTTTTATCTAAATGCGCTTTTTAACCGTGCCAATACCTCTAACATTCCAAAGATAAAATCGAAAAATTCATTGATAAGAGATTAACAACCTAAAAACGACAGAAAATAGGAACAGACTCATTGGCCTAGCAAAGTGGGAAGCCTCCTCCTACCACTTGATCGGCTCTTGAAAGTTGAGCAAAGTCCCTACACCTCCCAGTTTCTCCTTCTGTTTTCCTTGTCAAAGCCCGAAAGGGAAATCTCACGTTCAAGGGCCTTGAAAAGCTCAATTGCTTGCTTCTCCATGCCGTCAAAGGATACACCCAAGAAGTTGCTCACTACCTGCATCTGATTAATCACCCAGAGTGAGACCTCTGAAAGAGTCGGGATAGATTCTGCCACCTCCAGCATTTCCAAACCAATTTTGCTCACAACCTTCCATATCAGCTCCAAGGTAGTTTCTCTCACCTCCCAGTCCTAAACCCCTTCCCAAAGTATAGCAAAATCTTTAACTGGTATCGTTTCCTTCTCCCCTTGAATTTCTAGTTGGGATGGATCTATCAAGGCCCCGTCATGAGCTATGACAACGAGAGGGAGATGAGAGTCCAGCAGAAGAGCAAAACCATTTGTGAAAGAAAAACCAAAATCTTGCATCCTTCCAAAGTTTGGATGCTCCATCATCTTTCCATGAAGCCACGAAGAATCCATCGTGTCGAAGCTTTCCTTCTCTCTCGCAGCCTCCTCCAACCCAACAGATCGATGACCGAAGTGTCTGAGCACCCAATCCTTGCTCCTCATCGAGAGAGGAAAGGGCCCTTCAGGGAAAGACATTCCTACCCCTTGGCCCATCCCTTTATTAAACCGATAACGAGAGTCATGCATGGTTATTTTCAGAATACGCAAGGACAATAGATTTTATCTCGTTTTTCCCTAAATGCCCCTTCAACAGCCTCAGATGAACACCCTATACCACTCAGGGCCCTTTTGCCCTTTCCTTGCAAAGAGTTAGATTTACACAAAAGCCCCTTGTCCCTTACCGAAGTCTCGTCGTAGTCGAGGGCGCAAGAGGGAATTTTATGTCGTAGCCCCTTCCGCAAGGCACCAAGATGATTGTGCCTATACGGAGGACTGAGTCAACTCCGATTGTCAATCCACCTTTTTCGGATGGCACCCTGCCAGAAAGTCTCCCCTTGGACCTCTAAGGCATCCTCCCAAGTGGGGAAAAGAAGGTGTCTCAACCTAGTCATCCTCAACCACCACCAATACCTGGTATGGGAGTTCCCCATCGGAAATCCCCACACATCAGGGAATCTCTTAGTAGGCCGTCGGCTAGAACAACAATCTTACCCATCGAATATGAAGGAATTAAGGTATTAAAATATAAATTTATTAAAGGATAAAATTATTAAAATATAAAAATAATTGAGGTATGAAGATAATAGATAATAAAGAGAGTAATGAGAGTGTCATAATAAATACACCCCATTCTCTTCCATCGTAATAGAAGAAAGCCCTACTGGGCGGTTCGAACTCAGAGAGGGAAAGGCAAGACAGATGGAGAGGGGAGAGAGAAAAATAGAGGGCAGTGGCTTTCCTCTCTTATATTTCGCCACCTTCTTCTTCCTCTCCATTTTTTTCTTCTCTTTCAGCCTTTTAGGGATTGTTTTTAAAATTTAATTCTTCAATACATTCTAAACCATACACAATATTTCAAAATATTTTGAGATATTGGTGAAAAATGTCAAAATTTCGTCATTATAGAAATTTTGAACCATGAATACAACTATAATAAGTGATTACTAATAAGAAGTAAATAACAATAAGTACAACTACAATGCAATAAAATGAACAAAGTCAATAAAGTAATAAACAAACTAAAACTATACTATGCAAGTAACAAAGAATCATGACATATACATCAATATACAAGTAAGTAATCACAAAAAAATAAAATACTTCAAATCATGTAACGATAGTAATTAATCCTAAAAAAAATATTATTATTTTATCATGTGCTCAAGTTTATAAAAGTATAAAGAACCATACCTTAAGATTTAACCTAAAAAATTTTGAAGATAACTAGGCACCTTTGAGTTGGACTATAAAAGAATTTGTATGAAAACCATCAGATTTGAATCTTCCATTATTAGATTGGAATAAAATAATGAAAATAATAAAATCAGTACTAAATCCCATAGAAAAAAAAATGCTTTATACAATGCCATTAGCATAGGGTTTACATTAAGAAAAATATAATTCCACTTATTGGAATGCTTATTAAATTCTTCCATATGCTTCTACTTGCTTCCCCAATTGCTTCTACAATCTACAATTCCCAAAAGCTTAGCTTGTGCTTCCCAATACTAGGGGAAACAAAATGAAATTATCTTTCCACCCAAGGTCAAGCTTTCCTACAAATATGATTTGAAGATCTTTATTTACATGGATTTGGTCTCTTTGTTTGCCATAAAATGTCTTTGATCTCTACGAATTTAATAGATAAAATATAATTGCAGTCCCCATGTCAGGTGGTGCTATTGACTACAGCAGTTTATGTGCAAACCTTCTCCATTATGCACAAGATTCAGTCAAAATAATGCTATCATGATGTCATTCCCCCACCAGTACTCTGGTGTAGACATAACATTTGTTGAAAAAATATCAGATACCTGTCAACAATCCACAACAAGAAAGTTCTCCATGGCATATAAATTAGAGAAAAATGTACTGGCATGCCAACTCAACAACTGTCTAAAAGTCATTAAATATATTTAACTACCAGAAATCTAGCAGAAACGAAATCAAGATGCACAGAATAATTACCAATTTGTAGGTGCCAGGTTTAACCCCTCTACCAACATCAATGAAGTCAAAAAGAGACTGCAATGCAGAATAAAGCAGTAGTCAGATCGGACAGAGATGATGAAGTTAAGAATAATTTCTAAATATATGCAAAAGGATGATTCCTCCACAAATTCTACCTGGAGTTTGGCAGACTTTAGAAAGCGACGGCCACGGCGACTACCATCTGGCATCCGGAAAAGAAGATTTACAGTATTCTCATCATCTGGAGCCGGTTCCTGAGGAAGAGAAGCTTCTTTTGCAGCTAGCTGTCTCTCAAATTCCTGCCGTTGTTTATTCAAACATTAAGCATAAAGCCACAAACAATATCAAATGTAATATATATATAAAAAGAAGTTGCTATTTCCCATTCAGAATTACTCATACCAAATTACCAATATATAGGATACTAACGGTTAGCTCTTCTCAATGCTCAAAAAGGCAATCTCAATTTAGAATTGGCCAGCATAGAATAATCCCTAAGACAACAAAATTAATTTGCCTCAAAGGTCATGAAGGTACATATCATTGTGAGTATTACTTATTTTATTGGGAGCAACATTTAAAAAAAAAAAACTGGGCCAGACAGGATGGTTGAACTGTTTCACCCCTCACCTAAGGCCTAAATTGGGATGCTTGAACCACTCAACCTAGGTTTGACTCAAAACTACTTTACTTGGTCAAAACCATTCAACTTTGAAGGTTTAACCATCAAACCATTCAACCCGGATGGTTTTCAAATGAACCAGCTGGGTCCAATCATTTTTTGGAATACACGAAGCTGAACTAAACTTAATACAGTCCGATTTCTGGCAAATTTTAGCCCGAAATCACTAATGTATTTTAAGAAAAGGTTGGCTTTAAAATCAAAACCCTACACCCTCTCATTTGCTCATTTTAGAAGAGAAGAGGCTTGAAGAGGAAAAAAGGGAATAGGGCTTTAGGTCATCAAAAATGTTGAGTATATTGTCAATTCCATGTCAAAAAGAAGTACTAAGTTAAATTTGTAGTAGGCTTCAGTTGTAATATAATGATAATAGTGTGCCTATAAATCCAAGTCAAAAGTGTCTGTAAGTCCAAGGCAAAAGTCCAGACACTAAATAGAAGAAAGGAGTTGGAACTGCTCAAGAAGAGACATATGTCTCAAAAGAAGCCAAGAGATATATCAAGAACAAAGATACGAAGATCACCATGTCATCCTTCAGAGTTTCACAGGTATGGTAAGGTAAAATTAAAGGTATGGGTGTGAGTGTGTTAGACCAAATCAAGACTTGGTTGGTTTAGAAGACCACCTTTGACTTAGAAAGGTAGAACTCCCACAAAAACAGTCTAACTATGCTTAATTTGATTAATATAAGTTAAAGGACAAAAAACAAGTGTTCTAGGAAGCGCAGAGCAAGACCCAAGGGTCTAAGACATGTTTCTTGGATAAAAAGACTAATACAGGCTCTACAGGACTTCATAGATCAATCCCACAAAACCTTGGATTGATCCAGAAATGCAAACTTTCTGGTTTGTGCGTTATGGGCATCCGGGATTGATCCCAGAAAAGTCTAGATTGATCCCAAGTCCCAGAAACAAAAAAATCTCGCTGATTTTTTAGTGAAATCTTTCCAAAACTGTGAGATTTGGTTACCGTTATGCACAAAGATGATTAGAGTTCTTCAACCCTCTATAAAAAGGGATTAAACCCTCGAGAAAAGTAATGCTTCAAAACGGCTTACACAAATCTATTGCAGCAATCAATTGGCATACAGTTTAGGGTTCAATATTTGGTGAAAAAAGAAGAGTTTTACTTTGTATTCAAGTGTGGGAGTGTTTACCCTCGATCCTTTGCTCATGATTGAAGTTTAAATTATTTGAGGATCATGAGTTAGGGTTTCAAACCTCAAACACCACTAAAAGCTCCGTGAACTAGAGCCGAAAAGAGGTAATCTTGATCACACTTATTCTCTGGAGCTTGGTGAGCATCATAGGCATATTTGCTCACATATAAAATATATTAGATTTTAATTTAATTGATACATCTGCCTTTAAATATTCCTCAATCATATCTATCCCTGAGGAATCATTGACTGTGCACACCATAGTTATATATGCCTAGCAAGAGGTATTTTGTACCTTGACTCATAGTAAAATCCGCTTACACAGAGGCACTCACTGTGGATTTAAAACCCTACCTCTATTATCACTTTTTGTAATTCCTTTGGCCGGAGACACCCTAGGAAGAAAAGTCCTTGCTAGAGACACCAAGGACTGAATTGTGTACTTGCCAGAGACACCAAGTGCGTTGCAATAGGTTATTTAATTTTCCAGTAATGATCTTGTAATCATTAATAAAAATTTAAAATGAGCCGAACCACTATAAATATTATCTTATGGGTAGTTGTGCATTTATCTCTGGTGACTAGTGTCACGGACTCAGCTTCTCTAAACTCCTAAGACCATGCGGCACTCGTGCTACTCCCGCTTGTAGACGAGTCAGCCTAGCCCACACCCACACTAGGTGTCTAGAACACAATGCGGGGCGTGACACTAGTCTATCTTGCTTAGCTTCATTTAATTGATTCATATTGCACCTCAAAGCACACGCACGTTCCCTTATACGCAAAAGGGCAATATATATATATATCATTGTACTTCATTGAGCACAATTAAAAGAATAGGTAAACAATTTAATATTAATAGAAGTGTTCCTTGAAAAGATTTTAAAAGAATTTGATATAATCCTATTTACCCCTCCCCTCTAGGATTATTAGACCTTAAACATAGAATTTCAAGAAACACCTCATAGCACCAAGTCCATCCAATTTTTACTTCAAATTGCATCAAACCAACATAACAAGAGATTGCGGGCATTGTGGTTGTATCCATACTAGAAATGAGATTTTTTTTTTTTTTTCTAATGGTTATAAAGTAGAGGAGGTTCTGTATTGCATTTTCAAATTTTTGAAATCCTTTGATGTTGTTTATAGTACACTATGTTATTCAGATTACTTGATCCATACTTAAAGAACTTTTTTTTTCTTTCGATACCAAGGCATCCAGACCTCATAGAGCACCTGACGGGTTATGTTCTTTTTTAAGTTTTTGTTTTCAAACTTTTCTATTTTTAAGTAATTTAAATTTAGACATTACAGATCAGCAGTTTAGCCTGGATGGTTGAGCCAGTAACCCACCAGGGCCCTATTTCAACTTGATAATAGTCCAGGTTTTAAAACATAGTTATTGGGGTCTGCTCTCGGATGGCTTAGAGCCCTATAGATTGACAAAAAGCAAGCTGAGAGCATTGTTGACGCAATGTAAAGTGACAGAGAAAAATATAACATTCCAAAATTAATAAATTACATGTAGTGTGGTCAGCGGGTTTTAGCCTTACAATATTTAATTTGTAGTTATCAGCCTGTCCTCGGCTATATGATACCTAGCTATACCAAATGCAACTTGGACACAGATAAATGCCAGAATGTATCAAGAAGCAAATATGATCTAGGAAAGTGATAACCCAATAATCAAATTGATGGGCTTATGCATGGGTATTTGGGGTTAAAAAAATTGCTTTGTAATCGTTTTTTATTTTATCAATTTTGGGTTAATTTAGTTTAGTTTCCTATCAATCAGTTTAAGAGTTTTTTAATACTTCAATGTAATTTCTTAGGGAAGTGAAAATTTTATCTCCATTGCTTCTCTTTAGGCCATATTTTAGAGCATCAAAAATAAGTTTGCCTCGATTTTGGTGTCATTGGAAAGGTTATTCAGTTACCTTTCCAATGAATCCAAGATCTCATGTACACGATGTGATTTGGAGAAGTTATGACTAAAATATTGACAAGGCTTGTAAAAAGAACTAACTATTTTAGAATTCATTTTTTTAGAAAATCTAGTTAAGAGTAGGATTTTAAAATCTAATATATATGTGTGTGTGTGTGTGTGTGTGTGTGTGTAACACTTTATAACTCAGAATTTTATATTACCGATTGATGAATGAATGAATGTTTCTAGGCCTGTGGCTGTTTGTTCTTCAGTGTGACTCCAGAATTTTGAAGATGTGATGCTTTTCTCCTTAGGTGTGACTCCTAGGTTCAAATAGTGTGACCCTAGTTGGTATCTTCTACATCCTTTATTCGTCTTCTTGTTTTCATGTATCTTTTTTACTTTTTGTTTTAACAACAAAATCCTTTGTTACACAAACCTAAAATTTCTCTAAAACTTTCAAACCTAGCCCTAATCTCATAAAACTTTCATCTTAAATGCCCCAACCCTTTAATTAGAGATTAAAAAACTGTTCTCCCCTTGGTCCTGCATCAAAAACACAATTAACATTTAAGAAAACAGCCAAAACTTTAAACAAAAATAGGAGTACACCAAAAAGATATTCCATACCATCCTTTCTATTATAATATTTGGCATAGATACTCAGAGAGTCAGTTGTCAAGATAACCCTACCTGTGTCAAATTCCAGAGCATAGATCATCTTGGAAAAGATTAAAAATGCAATATTCGATATAACTCGCCAAAAGAAAATAGATGGAAGTAGCATCACTGATTATATTCATCTATGAGGATTCTTAGCACATGGATCACCTTTTAATTAGAGATTACTTCTCATAATCATGACTCAGGTCAGCTGATTGAAATCGCATTATTTTACTGAGATGTCTGGATAAGCATTTCTTCTTCACAAATTGTGCAACCTAATTAGGAGGTGTATAATGATCCTCCTATTGGGCAAAGCTTTTACTTACAAACAGAGCATTGCAGAACATAAAGATATACGTAAGGTGAAATTAATAAAGGAATGCAATTGTGACCTTGTTTCATTCACATTGTTTCAATAGAAGGCATTTCATCTAAGTCCTTTGTAGCAATTCTATAGATAAGAAAACATATAAAATTTATGGAGTCAATTAAAACATGACAAGATTTAATTTGGTATATAACCACCCATCTCCACTCAAATCTTTCTTCTTTTTTAGCCCATTTTATGAGAAAACTAATAGTCTCAATGGTATGCAAGGACTTCAATTGACATTACCTCTTTCTCTAGCAATGTCCTACGAGCTTCTTCCTCCTTACGTTTTTCTTCTTCAAGAGCAGCTTCCCTGGCAGCTTGCTCTTCTAAGCGACGAGCTTCAGCCTCCTCTGTGACCTTCAACTCTTTTTCTCTGTCTGCTTGCAGTGCTGCAAGATATTCGTCATCCTGCAACCATAGACCAGGCATCAAATGATTTGACAGTCAATAATTATCATTAAACCCATGGTCACTAAATGAGAGGGCAAACCTGCTGTTCTCGCAGTAAACGTTGTGCCGTCAGAGTGGGTGAAGGAGGACGGGGTATCCGTCGAGAATAGGGACCCATATCTCTATCAGAACCTGTTGGCAAGAGCCCAGGATGTGTATATGCAAAACGATATGCAGTATCTTCAGGAATTCCACCAAAAAGTGCAGCCTCAAGCATAACTGCTTCATCATGTTCCTCTGAAGATATACCTCCCCACTTCATCACAATAAAAAGGTTAGCCCAGCAGTGTAAAACAATATCTCACTAACAATCCCAAATATCCTGATCACAAAACTCAATGTAGCAAATGACTGTTAAATTTTTTTACAGCGGATGGGTGTACCTCATCAGAAGGATAGGTGTCTCCATTTTGCTGGGGATGACTACCAGCATCATGCGGTCCAGGACTTGATGGAGAACTATCAATCATTTCACCAACTTCTTTTGCAGGCTCCACAGAACCAGGAATAACATGTCTGGACCTGTGCCTCACCAATGGCTGCTCTTCCACATCCTTACCTTCATCCTGGACAGAGGAGCTTCCTGCCTCCAACTTTATTTTACTTGAAGTTCCCTTGTTAAAAGAACCAAACTCTTGCCTCCACCAGGAAAAGAGAAAATCACAAATCAGGAAAGTACATAAACCAACATCCACACCAACATACAAGCCTAGCTGTGCATGCAAGAATGCACCACCCACACACAATGAAAAATTAGAAAGTGGAGATATAAGCATAGACATGAACAGCAACAAAAGATGTACACCTTCCGCTTGCTGAAAGTTTTCCCAACTCTTGCACATCAGATGGACTAAAATCATGCTGATGCGCTGCTTCAACTAGCCCACCCTGCTCACGGAGTGCTTTCTCTTCCTCTGCTGTCTGAACTCGATTTAAGTTATAAAGGGGCACAGAAATATGAAAATAAGGAAATCTCAAAACGAAAACATATGGAAAATTTTAGAAACCTTTAAGGATAATGAAACTGCCCGTGCAAGTTCCGTATCTTCTGAGTGAGATTGCCTTTGCTGGATGCCAGAACCAGATGAGTCCTAGAAGATGAAAATGAATCAGGATAAATGGCATGCACAGAGTATAAACCACTTTTTTTTTTTTTTTTTTGAGAGGTAAGAGTATAAACCATATTCAAAATGAAGAACTTGAACAAAATCCCAAGGATTACTTTCACGTACATTAAGAGCACCATATTGCCGATTTGGGTATCCCTCTTCGACCTCCCGCTTCGAAGCTTCAATGGCAGCTTGGATCATTTCTTCTTCTATATCATTACCATAGTCAATCACACTGTCTAATTCAGGAGCACTTGCTCTAGGATGTCCCAGAAGAAGATTTCTTTCATTTTGACCTGCAGCATGGGCAGGGCGAGCAATAGGAATATCTTCATCCTCGTCATCATCATTTATAACATGTCCATGAATTCCTGGGCCGTGTGCATATGCAGTTTCAGTAACATCTTCAATGGTAGGCCTCGATCCAGAATGACCAGATTGGTCATTTCCATCCTTCAACTCTATGGGGATCTCCCTCACCTCTCTTGGATGCGACACAGATGGTGCATAGCTAGAGAACTCGGAAGCACCCCTGCCCTCAAAGAAACTTCTACGAAAATTTGGGTCAAGAAGTGAGAAAGGGTTCAGGTTTCTAGCTGCAGATAAAAGTGGTAAAGAAGATCCATGGGTTCCAACTTCAATTGGATCATCAATATCCATGAAATCATTTTGAGGTGCAGGAACAGATGGTTGGCGCGTTCTGGACACCATAAACATGAAAGGTTACACAATAACTTTAAAAGGGGAAAAACACTCCCACAGAATGTGCAGGTGAACATCTTTGTAATAAGAAGATAAAGAGGAGGAAATAGTATATCTAAAGTTACATACGTGTTTCTATCTCCTTCACTAAAATGTGCATTGACAGCTTCATTGAGATCACCACCATGTTCCTGATTACCACTCAGATTTACAAAACAGCAGAAAAGTTTTGGTAACTACATGGATATTATAGAAGAGAACATGAAGAACAAGAAGTTATAAAGAAGCTATATTTAAATCATAATGTCTTTGCATAATGTTCAACACTACAAATATAAAAACACGAGTAAGATATAGTAGCAGACATGTGAAATCTGCTAAAAGAGATATCCAGACTCGGGCTCAATAAGACCCAAAACCTTGCAAAGAGTGTCTTCACATCTAAGAGAAAAGGATACCCATGTTGTCTTTAACAAAAAGCAATAATACACTTGAGGTTGATGGATCCTCACTATGGTTTCATAACTCGTCCGATCCATGACCAATCTTGAAGCTGGGATTGCTATCCACAATGGTCCCTAGCAAGGATCCTTGCTAGGGATCAGATAATCCACACACTCCCCCAAAGAACATCTTTTTTATGGGAAAAAATTATTAAACAAAGGAGACAAGGAGTCCCAACAAAGAGCCTCCCTCAAAGAATCTCGATACTAATATAAGAAGTAAACTCCAAAAGGAAACACCCACAACTGTTGGATTTAGCCTCTGGATTACATATTTTCCGTATAAAAAAACACCAAAATTTTCTAACAAGGGCATTGCCCCCGAACCCCCTCCAAGGACCAAGGGGGTCTAGGCCAACTACTGCCCCCCCCCTTGCAACCCCAGCATTGATAGTACCCCCCCCTAAGAAAAGAGATTCAAACATGGCTAGGTCAGGCTTTACCAAGCCTTTAGTTAAATCAACAAATTAGGTATGATTACATCTTTTATCTTAATTTATATGGTATTGTATATAGTTTAGTTTTTATGCATAGATATAATCATACTGGATGTTTGATTAAGCAAACTACAATCTTGAACTTATACAAGTCTCATAACCATGTTTATACATACATGATACACTTAACATGCCTACATTTTTTTTTCACCTAATTTTTTCATAGAAACGTCTCTACTATTTTTTAAGAATTTTTTCAGATTTTTTGAAGAGGGGATGAGGTCTAAATTGAACAATCCACACATTGATCGTCCAACCCAGAACGGTCCAAGATCGGGATTAGGGCCAAACGATCCGGGCCACCAATCCAAGTTTTTAAACAATGATTCTCAGTAACAATATCCTCCCAAATTCTAGTGAATAAGACAGCTGATGCAGACATAGTCAAAAGACTCTTGTATGTTCCTCCATGCAGAAGGACTCGGTTCAAGACTTGTACCGTGTATGGGTTGTTTAGATTATTTTGGGGGTTGGGTATAATTGTAATAAGGCCAATAGTATCATGGGGGTTTTAAGATTTTTAGTTCATAAGGGTATGCTTGTAATAAGGACGAAAAGCCATGGGTAGTTTATGATTTTAAAGGGTGGTCAACAGCTCAGTTTTCTTGTATTTTAATGGGCTACAAAGTCAACAAGTGGGCCCTACAATAGGCTGGTCAACAGCCCTTCTTATAGTGGGTATTTAGAAGTCTTAGTTTTTAAGAAAGTGTGATTTTAGTAGTTTTTTTGTTTTTGCAAGTCTAGGGTATTAAGTTTTAGAAGTTTCTAAATTAAGTTCTTTCTATTTTTTTGAAGTTGTAAGCCTATTTATAGGCCACACGACTTGTAGTAAAGAAGACAATGAATTTATGAATTGAATTGAGTTTTGGGCTTATCCCTTTTCCCCGCTTCCATGGTGTATCCATGTGGAACTACTAGGGTTCATTCCTAGTCTTGTCCTTCCTTTCTTCTTCTTCTATCGTCATCTTCTTCTATCTCTTGTTCTTCCTTCTTCCCCTATTTCCTCTCCCCTATTATTCTTCCTTCTTATACTACCATCCTCCATTAGTCTTCTCATCCAATTCTCTTTTACATCCCCTTTCAATCCCTGTTACAACATATCTGAAGAATAAAGCTGTTGATTTGAATTTTCGGACTGTTGAATTAAAGCCTCACAGTTAGGTTTCTAGACCACTTAAACAGTCAAATCACATACATTAGTTTACGGTAATTTCTCTTCAATTCATTAGGGGTTTTTTATTGTTCCAATCCTTACTTAAGTCTAAGAAACCCACAGTAATTTCTCTGTTAAAATTCTGGTCTTGAATCCTTCTTCTTGAATTCCTTTCTTCTTTCTATAATGGATTTTCTGGATTCCTTCCTAGTGAAATCACCCCTCCCTCGGAAAGCAATTTTGCTGCTCCCTCTTTAGGGTTTTCTTCCCCTATGTGTTCCCCATCTTTCCCCCATCCTTCTCTCTAATTCCCCTCTTTTCCTCTAAGTTACTGTTCAAGAAATCACATTCTGTCTTAGGCTTTCTTCATACAAGTACACTGCAGACTGCTATTTTATATGTTTTATGCACTTTTACTCTTCAAAATCACCTGAATGCTCCATAGTCCAAATTTTTATGCAGCTGAAATCCAGATGGGAGTCAGGATCCAAACCATCATAAAACCACTCAGCAAAGAAACTGATGCAGGTATCAAAGCAAAGTAGAGCCCACACATGACCTTGGCGGGATCCACATGAGAAGACACATGGAAGAACATCTCTAAGACACATGATGAAGTTTTTTAGAATCTTTATTTGAGTGTTTTACTATTTTACTTAATAGTTTATAAGTTATTAGAGTCTATAACATGAGGGTCATTATGGTTTTTGTTTTTTGGGTATTTTTGTAATAGGTCATTATTGCCAATGGTATTTTAGTAATTTTAGAGAGTCAATGAGTCAAAGTGGAGCCATCTTGGAGTGCTATTCAAAATCATATTCAAAATCCTTTAGAAGGGTTAATTTGGCCCTTTTTTATTTTAGTTAGGGTTTTAGCAGTTTTGAGTTTAGGAAAATCTTAGGTAACAAGTAAGCTAACACTTTAGGAATTTATAATTTGGTTTCTTGCCATTTTCATGAGTGTGTGAGCCTATATATAGGGCTGCATGTTTTTGTATTGGTATGATGGAATTAATAAAAATTTTGTTAGTTTCTTGCTCTTCATAAGTGGAACTCATCTTCTTCAAGTTGATGCGGACAACACAAAGACTTATGTATGTGCCACCCCACAATAGGGCTAAATTTAAGTGTACATGTTATGTAGGGTTAATCAGGGTCTTTTAAGGGGGGGTACAACATTTTATGTGTCCATGTAATAAGGTCAATAGTGTCAAACTTTGAGTTTTTTTAGAATAATCCCGTTTTTTATGTTTAACCCACGTTTGCAAAGGTCAAAACTTGACTTTTTGGCTTAATTTTGGTGTAATTAGATAGGTTATTCAGTTACCTTTCTAATGAGACCAC
Source organism: Platanus orientalis (assembly GCA_025762735.1). Taxonomy (NCBI): domain Eukaryota; kingdom Viridiplantae; phylum Streptophyta; class Magnoliopsida; order Proteales; family Platanaceae; genus Platanus; species Platanus orientalis. The sequence goes on along the minus strand of JAOXJP010000015.1, from coordinate 5,304,031 downwards.
TATTACACAAATCCGAGGTGATTTTGGAAAG
>JAOXJP010000015.1:5268548-5293280 GCA_025762735.1 Platanus orientalis | reverse complement strand
ATCATGGAAAAACATATGTAGATATGTGGTTGTTTAATGAACTTTACTAATTTCTATGTTCAAGAACGGTAAACTTCTTTCAGTTACTTGTTGTAAAGTGGATTATCTTGACATTAAATTGTTAAAGAATGAAGTTTTCATCTGGTAGAACCTTGCAACTGATTTTGAAAGTGTTCTAATAACCTGTCATTAATTCATTGATGGATGTGGCTGCATTAAGTGTTTTTCTAAAGCTATGTATATTGTTGGTTAATTAAACAAGGTATGGCTTTGTGAGATTTATGGACTTTTGCTTGACTCAATGTTCTACTAATAGTTATAAAACCCGGACCGAATTGGCCAGTTGAACCAATTAACCAATGACCTAACGCTTCAACCAGTCTGGGTTTCTATTTGGATCATTTTTGTTATAAACCCAATGAAACTTATATAAACCTGACAGGTTTTTTGTTGAACCGTCCAACCCGACCGGCTGGACCATCTTTTGAACCTGATTTTCTAAATTATTAAATGATGAAAAACAAGTTTTATGAAGATTTGAACTCAGGTTACTAACAGTAAAGCCTATTATCCTAACCACTAGACTACTAATCATCTTTTGTTTTGATCCTGTCACTAAAAATAATAAGTTAAACAAACTTTCATTTTTATCATACATATTTGTAAATGCCTTTTTGTCTATTTACATTATATTTTTAAGAATATGTAATATAAAATTGTAATCTAATTTTTTAATTTATTATTAATTTTATAAAAAATAAATAATTGACCTTACAGTTTTACTAGTGACCCACTGGTTGAACCAATGACCCGGTGACCCAGCCTCTTGGCTGGGTCAATATCCGGTTTGGGTTTAATAACTATAGTTCTACTATTTATAGTCCCTTCAATCTGCCACATTACCATGTATTATGTGACCCATTCTTAGTCCAAAATACTAGTAGATTACCTACTATTTCAGCCTCAGTAGAGTCTATTAAACCACTAATCTCCTATTGCTAAATCTAGTTCTGACCTATCCTGTGGTCTATTCCCTAATCTATCAAGCACATATTATATCACATGTATACCATACTGTTGAGTCCATATCTGAATCTTGTAAGACCTACTTGAGAGTTATAACCTAAGTCTATTTGTTCCCTAATACACCATTGTTCCCTCGTTGTTTACCCTTAAAATAGAACATACAATTGTTTTGTCTACTTGTTGCTTTAGATCATCAGAGACTCAATAACCCCATCCATTAACTCTTATACACACTACCTCAGTTCCTCATAATTTGGTTACAACTTTGTTGTAGTCCATTGGTTGTTATCACATATAACCTACCTTTACCTGGTGACTTTATATTGTATTAATACAAAGGAGTCTACATCAAGATTGTACACATCTATTTACTTAGGTAATTCAGGTTTCTCAGTTTTCTATACTACAGTTTTCTAGACTACTATTGAACTCTACTTCATACTTATAGTTGTCATGGCCTTATCTAGTCCTCCAAGACAACATGTGTAAAAGTCATCCATAATTGTTGATTAACTTTCAAGATATTGTTATCATATCATGGACATTGGTTTTAACTGAAGAGATTATATATCATATTCATACATGGGAGTCTTTATTGGTTGTTTAGGTATGTCATCAAACTAATATAGTTCAAAGGAGTGCTAATAATGGATGTCTAGCTTGTTGGATAATTTATACAAATAAAAACTTCTGGCATGGTCTTAAATATTTACTAGAGAGTGGCTTGAAAGGGAGAATGTTGTTCACTTTTTCTCATGTTAAATTGTGTATGTGTGTGAAGGAGAATCTTCGCCATTCACTGGCCTAAGCTTTCCCACTATGTGAACACCTTTTGAACGAATCATTATACATCTATATCTATAGGTCTGCTGCTACACATTGAATAGAAGATAAATTAGTTGATTGCTACTAACTACAATACCTTGAAAATACTTCCTTTAAGTACTACGAACGCCCCCGATCAATGCAATGGGATGTATCTATTTATCTATCTCTTGACTCGAAATGAGAGCAGGTTTGAAAAAGGATCTTAGAGTGTCTAGGGTTGGGATGAAGCCCTACAAGAGCTACTGATTATTTACTGAACAGACATTAGCACAGACTATATTTTAGGTGTGGTGTTCTACCCCTTGAGAGAAGATTAATATATGTTCTTATTGAATATTCCATAAGTTGATATTTGTTTGTATTATTGGTTTTCCAACACTATTAAGAGGTTGTGAATTTTTTTTTGCTAAGATGATGTAGAGCACATGGGTTTTATAATTAAGTACTCTTTTACTTTCCCTCATAGAACACGTATTTGGATCATACTTAGTAACTAATATGAAAATAATTATATTTCATATAACATGGCTGAGAGACTTTCAATACATCCTAAGGTTAACAATTAACTAATAATCTCTTCTTTTCATTTTTAAATTAACTAATAATATTTCAAGACGGCAAATATCTTAACAAAATTAAAAGTTATATCTTCAAAATCCTTAATTTATAAATCATTACATAAACCATTTCAGTCATGTCATTATTAAATGAATTTATTATGCAAAAATTACAAGTGTATTAAAACTACATTCTAAAATATTGAAAGTTTAAAAATTAAAATTGTTAAATAAGAATTACAGTTATTTAAAGCCCTTACAATCTTAAAGGACCAAGTATTCCTTTTTTAAATAATTTCATTTGTAATATTTTGCATAATTTTACATTGAAAAACAACAATACAATTTCATAGTATAAGAAGTGAAAATATAAAAATCTGTAAAACATATAAATTAAAAGTTATATTTGAAAATATATTATACCAATTCCAATAACTATGCCCTTTGATGAAAATAATAAGAAAAAAAATTGTAAGACTAAACACAATATATAACTTAAACTAAAAAATTATAAATGAATTAAAAAATATTTGTTTAGTTTGAGAGCTTTTATAGATCTTACACGCAACGAGTTTACTAATAGCTATGGTTAACACCGAAATCGTCTTATGGATTCAATTATGGGTGAAAAATTATAAAATAATTTTAAAAAATTAGAAACTTGAAATAAAGCTACTAAAAAAGGTTGACAACTCCTTTTTAACCTTATTTAAAATAATTTCACTCTATCTATATAAAAAATAAAAATAATATAACCAAAAACTTATATAATAGTTAATTAATAATCTCTTCTTTTTTATTTTGATAAATAACTAATTATTTCATAGGATGACAAGTATCTTAACAGAATTAAAATTTATATTTTCAAGATCCTTAATCTATAAATCACTGAATAAATTATTTTAGTTATATGTTATTATTAAATGAATTGATCATGAAAAATTATTCGTGCATTAAAATTATCTTTTAAAATATTAAAAGTTTAAAATTTTTAAATTTTAAATTATAATTATAATTATAATTATTTAAAGTATGTAATTCCTTAAAGAAAAACAATACTGCAAATTCATAAGATGATAAAAGAAAATGTAAAAACATGTAAAACATATAAATTCAAAGTTCTATTTGAAAATATATCATACCAATTTCAATAACTATGCCCTTTGATGAAAAAAATAAGAAACAAAATTAATAATACTAAAAATACATATGTTATTTAAAATAAAAAATTATAAACGAGAGAAAAAATGAAAGATAAAATCTTGATTTAGTTTGAGAGCTTTTATAGGCCTTGTTAACATACGAGTTTATTGTACGCCACGGTAGACACCATCAAAATCCTCTTATGAATTCAATTATGGATGAAAAATAAGAAAATAATAAAAAACATGAGGAACCTGAAATAGAACTACTAAAAAAGGGTCAACAATTTTTTTCAAACCTTAATTTAAATAATTTTTACTATTTATTTAAATAATAAAAATATTACAATTAAATAAAAGTTTTATAATATTTAATTAATAATATTTTTTTTATTTTGATAAATAACTTGTAATCTCGTAGGACAGTGAATATCTTAACAAAATTAAGATTTATACTTTCAAAATCCTTCATCAACAAACCATTGCATCAACTATTTCAGTCATATATCACTACTAAATGATTTAGTTATACAAAAATTACACATGTATTAAAATTTCCTTCTAAAGTATTTAAAATTAAAAAATTAAAATTATTAAATGAGAATTACAATTATTTAAAGTACTTACAATTTTAAAGGATTACATATTTTTTATAAATAATTTCATTTATAATCGTTTACATAATTTCATAAATAAAAAGAAAAATGCAAATTTATACGATTAGAAATGAAAATGTAAAACATGTAAATTCAAAGTTCCGTTTGAACTATATCATACCAATTCTAGTAATTGTGTACTTTGATGAAAAAAATAAGAAACAAAATTAGTAATACTAAAAACTAATATATAATTCAAAATAAAATATTATAAACAATGAAAAAAACAATGGAAACAAATGTTGATTTAATTTGAAAACTTTTATAGGCCCTGCTCCCACACGAATTTACTGTCAACTATTGTTGACACCATTAAAATCATTATATGAATTCAATTATGGGTGAAAAACAAAGAAATTTATAAAAAAAATGATGAACCTAAGATAAAGCTACTGAAATGATGTCAATAATTCCTTTTAAACCTTATTTGAAATAATTTTAACTATTTATTCAAATAATAAAAACATTATAATCAAATACAAACTTATATAGTAGTTAACTAATAATCACGTAGGAAAACGAGTACCTTAAAAGATTTAAAATTTACACCTTTAAATCATTTATTTACAAACCATTACATAAACCATTTCAGCTATATGTCACTATTTAATGAATTGATTATGCGAAAATTACACGTGTATTAAAATTACCTTATAATATTGAAAGTTAAAAAAATTAAAATTGTTAAATAAGAATTACAATTGTTTAAAAGTCTTTACAATTTTGAAGTGCCATGTATTTCTTTTAAAAATAATTTCATTTGTAGTTTTTTCTATAATTACCTATAAAAAAAACAAAAATGCAAACTCATAAGATGAGAAATGAAAATGTAAAAACATGTAAAGCATATATAAATTAAAAGTTCTATTTAATACGGAAGCTAGGATTTTGAAATTGGTTTCACTTTATTTTCTTTTTTTCTTTTTCTTTTTAAATTGGTTGATCTACAACACAACATGTGTGGAATACACCCCTTTTTTTTTCCTTCTTTGTTTTTCTAATTTTTTTTGTTAACTTAGAAACTAGAGTTTCCAAATAACAAATAATAGATCTTTTTTTTAAAATTTATTTACAACACCTATGCTAGGTTTTGAAAAAATAGGGGATTTTTTTAATCTTTTGTTCATCTTGTTTTAAAATAGGGTATTTTGATCAAATCGATCTCCAGAACCTAGGTTGGTGTGTGTTAGGTTTTTGAATCTGTTTTCTTGTTTCCAAATGGGTTGGTGTGTGCTTAGGTTCATCAACAAGAGCTTATTCAAGACTTATTCAAAACCTAGCATGATCCTCAACGGGGTATAGTTACTTGAGGCATGATCAGGTGCATGTATAAGTATACCAGCTATGACTATATATGGACTTGGTATTTAATTATATCTCATGATTTTCCTTGTTCAGGTTTTTGTCTAAGTAAGATATTCATTCGCTTCCAGCACCTAAGACAGGATAAAGCATTTGGAAAGCGCATTCAAGGTTGATGGAACATGAGTCTTAGAGTATTTTTTACTTGCTAGCAGTATTGATAAGAGTGAAAAACTCATCATTATAGATATTTGTTACTGCCTCAATTTTTTTGTGAATATGGAAGGTTTTGAGAAATTCAAAACTGAACCATATTTACTAGTTTGGAACAACAACAAGAATAATTAGAAATTAATATATTTATATCATAATATCAGTATTGAATATTGTGCGTAAAGGAATGCTAATAAATATCCCTATTTTGGCTTACCTCTTATGTAAAAAAAGGGATGGCTATGTAAAGCAAAGACATACAACAAAATCTTACGACTCACCTTCTCCTATTGTTCTACCTTCATCTTTTTCAGTTGTTCCTAGTTTTCTTGGTTATTTTGTGATTTTTATGTTTTTGTGGTCTTGATTTACACATATACACCAAGGGAAACTATTAGAACCATTCGAATGTAGACCCATTTGTTGTGTAGAGTAAGATGAGTCGTTGGTGTATCCCTTGGAGATGGTTGTCGAACCAGGCTACTACATGAGAAAGCTTGGCGAATCCACTTTAAGGGCAACAAATTACCATGAGAGGCCCCAACAAATTTTATAGGTTGAAGCTTTGATCAAATACACAGGTATACATAATTCCATTTGTTTGTGACAACATCATCCGAGTATGTTTATAATTTATTGGATTAATTTCACATTATTATAATTCTCTCGAATATTATTTTATACTATTATGAATTGTTTAGATCTTTATAATTATAATCATGACTTTAGTAATTGAGAATTGGATAATCGGTATTATTATTGTTTGTAACCCAAATATATGTTTTGTGAACCTTTTGAACTGAAATCACTACAAATATTTTCCAACAATCTTTCCTCAGGTGTTTATGAACGATTACACTTCTTGGGTATGTCTTGTGCTTACGAAAGTTCTCGAAAGATGATCCACAATCCTTTTAGTACAGCCTGTATACTCAGCAAGAAGAGGTGTGTTAGTCTAAGTAGTGAAGAAGAAAAGATATAGAAGATGAAAGTGAGGAAAAAGAAAATATATGAGAAAGAAGGAAAAACTGAGAAAAGAAAAAAAAATACCATTTTTTTGGAAAATGACATCGTGACTTCCAAGTTGCATAGGCAGAGAGTGTATGCTATTTGTCACCTCTTCCAAGTTAAAATATAGGGACTCTAGTTCTAGAGAAATCAGCAGTCTATCAATCGTCCTTTTTCAATAGGGTTCTTCATGGGTTTTATAGAGGAGAAAACCCAACCCTAAAATGAATCAAATCCTTTTCTGCAAGGTTATGTCTCCTTCATGTTTAGATTGAATCATGGGTTAGGGAGTTGGCAGTCGGAGAGATAAATGTGTAGAGATAGGTTACACAAAAAAAGAGAAGAGAGAGAGGGGACGTGTAGGGTGTGTAGTTGCCATCAAAAAAGATGGGTAAAGTAAAACTAGAGAAGTGGGGATCCAAGTAAATGTGATTGGGGAGAAAAGAAAAAGGGAAAGCAAGGAAGAAAGAGAAAAACAAGGGCAAATATGAATGATCACTATAAATATCTTTTTTATTAATAAACATCAATATAAGGATACTAATCTCCATTCCTAGTCAATTCTTCTTATTGCATAAAAGATAAACCAAACAATAAATTTTATCAACATTTCCAAACCAAATTACAAAAACAAAAACCACTAGAACATGTATTCAGACCATTTAATTTATTATTACAAGTTTAAGCTTGGTTTATCTATTTTTGTAGGCCCAGTCCCATGGCTTGTAGGCTAAGGCTCGGGCAGAATTTCGACTATTAGAGTGGAGAATTGTTTGGATGATATCATGCATTATCTAACCTAGTAGGTTTCTCAGATAAGTCTATAAGCTTGTATTTGTTTTGACGTGATACAATAGTAACAATATTGATATTAACATAGGATTTTGCGTCAATCGTGACAAGATATAGTTCATCAATATTCAGTTGTATTACCCATCATTAACAATTTCCTTATGCTTTTTTGAAACACATAAAACTATAAGACTTATTAGAAAGGATCTCACAACATAGAATTTTTCAAATTTAAATGTTTTAATAATTAGCATGTTTTACAACAACAAACAGCCTTATCCCAACTATTTGGGTTCGGTTACAAGAATCATGTTCTACCATTCCACTCTGTTTAGGGCCATATTTGTCGTTAAATTACAAGCTGCCATGTCCCTCGTTACTATCTCAACCTAGGTCTATTTCGGCCTTCCTCTAATCCTTCTAGCACCTTCAACTTTTATTGTCTCACTCCGCCTCATTGGTGTAGTCATTGGTCTTCATTGCATATGTCCAAACCATTTCAATTTGACTTTCCCTCATTTTATCACCTATTGGTGCTACACCTAAGGTCCAACGAATGGATTTATTCCTAATTTTATCCTTTCTAGTCTTGTTACCCATCCATCTCAACATCCTCATTTCAGCAACACTCATTTTATGTGCGCGTTGTTTGTTGGTTGCCCAACATTTTTCCCATAAAGCATGGTTGGTCTTATAGATGTCTTATAGAATTTTTCCTTTAATTTCAGTGGTATTTGTTTATCACACTAACACTCTAGAAGCACCTCTCCACTTCAACCATCCTACTCTAATTCTATAAGCAACATCATCTACAATATCTCCTTCTTTGTGCATGATTGAACCAAGATAACAAAAATGGTCACCCTAAGGTATCTCTTGGTTATCAATTCTAACTACCCCTTACTCTTATTGTGGCTAAACTTGCATTCCATATTTTGGCTAAATTAGCATGCTTTAAAGGCTAAAATTTAGTTTTTTATCACACTTATTGATTATTCATTGTTTTACAGATCTGACTCGATTCTTAAGCCATGATATAATTTCCTTGTCCAAATTGAAAGAATTAAGCCAAGGTGTGTGGACATCACAAGAAACTGACCATTCCTACACAAAATAATGTTGTTTACAAATGCCACTTCTATTTACAACAAAACCAAAAAAAAAAAAAAAAAGAATCACATGAAAGAGAGCAGTGTCTAAAAACCTAAGCCTACTTTAGAATTGAAACCTATTGCCTCCACTTAACAAAAGTCTAGCAGCTTGAGGAAATGTGTAGAAATCATACAAGGAATCAATAATGTAGAATAGATCACAACATCTTTAAAAAAAATGAACAATTCATAATCAAAATCTGACAGCCCCAAGCCTAATTTAGTAACAACTGGAGATGTCCCTCTTGAGAACAAATTGATTACTCCATTTGAGAGAAATGTCTTGTTGAAACGGAAAGGGAAGAGAAAAAAGAGGAGTGGGTTAGAATCTAACAAGCCATGTGGAAATGAATGCAACATTGCAACCACATATGTAGAGAAAACCACCAACAATTTGAGTAATCAAAAGAGAAATTATTGGTTAAGTCTGAAAACTTTTATAGGTCATGCACCCACATGAGCTTACTGTCAGCCATGGTTAAGACCACCAAAATCTTCCCATGAATTCAATTATAAGTGAAAAACTAAAAAACAATTAAAAAATGAGGAACCTTAGATATAGAGCTTCTGAAACAAGATCAACAATTCTCTTTAACCTTATTTGAAATAATTTTGACTACCTATTCAAAGGATAAAAACAATATAATCGAATACAAACTCATATAATAGTTAACTAATAATTTCTTATTTTTTTCTTTCTTATTCTTGATAAGTAACTAATAATTCTGCAGGAGAGCGAGTACCTTAACAAAATTAAGATTTAAACATTTAAGATCATTCATCTGCAAAATATTACATAAACCATTTCAATTATATGTCACAACTAAATAAATTGATTATGCCAAAATTACACGTGTGTTAAAATTACCTTCTAAAATATAAAAAAGTTTAAAAATTAAAATTGCTAAATGAGAATTACAATTATTTAAAGTGTTTACAATCTTGAAGGATCCCGTATTTTTTTTAGAAGTAATTTCATTTGCAGACTTTTGGATAACTGCCTAGAGAAATGCAACAATGTTGTCATAAGATGATAAATGAAATTGAAAAATAATGGAAAACATATAAATTAAAAGTTTTGTTTAAAAATAGATCATACTAATTCCAATAGTTGTACTCTATAACGAAAATAATAAGAAACAAAATTAATAATACTAAAAACAATATAGAACTCAAAATAAAATATTATAACATGTAAAACAATGTCAAATTTTAAACATTCATGGATTGCATTATATTTAATTACACTACTGAAAAATATAAATTGTGCATTAAATCTAATTGTTTTTAAAAATGCTCACTAATAACCTTCACAAAAAAGAGAGTACTTGGGTGGAATTTTAAACATTCACTAAGTCATTATTTGGATGATACCATGCATTGTCTGACCTAGTAGGTTGCCCAAATACGTCCATAAGCTTGTATTTGTTTTGACATGATAAAATACCGATATTAAAGTAGGATTATGCATCAATAGTGACATGATATAGTTCAACAATACTTATCATTAACAATTTCCTTATACTTTTGTGAAACACTTAAAACTGTAAGACTTACTGGAAAGGATCTCACAACATAAAATTTTTCAAGTTTAATGTTATAATAATTATCATGTCGCTGATTGCGTATGGACCATAGGCGTTCATTAAGGAGGCATTCCAAATTCCCTATTGTTTGGCCCCTTACGATTTGGTGTGCCCCCTTAACAAATGCCTAAGGTCCCGGACCCTGGGCGTTCATTAAGGGGGACACACCAAATCCGCACCATAGTTTGGCGGGTTTTGTATGGTAGTTTCTTACCGCTCAAGGATATACTTCAAATAACGAACCACCAAAATATGTGTGACTGCAAGTTTGTGTATATGGAAACAAATGTTCTGTGATGAAAAGTGTATGTAAGCCTTTCTGTGATGAACTATAAGCTAACATGTGGTGTGTTGGGGTTAAAAATTTCCAAAAAAGTGTTCAGTTGAAAAAGTTGGTGTCCAAAAAAAAGGCACCAAATTCAAAAACACATCAGGTGTCAGTCCATGGCATAGTCTACAGAAGTTGTTTCATCACAGACAATCATTTATCTCCATATATGTCTTTGTACACTTTTTGTCACGACCCTGTGACTAACCTCACCAATTCGCCAAAACCCCAGCATTGATAAACGCGGTTGACTAACGTTAGCAACTGATGTCCATGACAGCCCATTCTTGTGGCGGCATTCACTCTGACCTCTTCAGTCCAGGTAGCCTTTTCCATGCAGTGTAACAGAACACAATATAATGGCTTTTATTCTTTAGATTATCTTGGCCCATTCTTGTGGTGGCATTCACTCTGACCCTTTAGTCCAAGTAGCCTTTTCCATGTAGTGTAACAGAACACGATATGATGGCTTTTACTCATTTCCACATGTTATCCTTTCCATGACTTGAACTCAAGATGTGGTAAAACTCTGATACCAATTGTTACAAACCTAACCAATACGTCAAAAGCCTTTTGATGGAGAACCTGTTAGACTAAGCCCATTAAACCATTAGGATCAGGGCTTAGATTATGTGAAAACGAATCTAGCAAGAACTGTGCAAATGGCACCAGAGGGGCTGACGCATCAGTACAGAAAAGTGATTTACACTTTTTGGGGGGCACTTATCACTTTTCTGTACTGATGTGTCCGCACCCTGGAGCCGTTTGCACAGTTCTCACGAGATTCGTTTTCACCTAATTTTTTCCCTTTGGATCATAATAGATTGACGATTTGGGCTGATGTAGGAACCCAAGAAAGATGGCCAGCAAGGTCTAGTGGACTGGCTCCCTTCTTTAAGTCTGACAGCCGAAAATATGTAAAAGAATCCAAACCAATAGATCAAGAGCCTTAGGATTGATGGAAACATTTGTAATTACAAATCTCAACACTTAATTTTGGCTTTCGCTAAAGTCCAGGTGACTCGAACCCAAAACATTAAGTGGCTGGGATACCCATTGGTAAGAACCTAACCAATACAAGTAAGACTACTTAAAAGGCTACATGTAGTAGTTAATCACATATCTTCGTATATTTGAGAGCAGTTTTCACCCATCATATATTGTTGCCTATTATAATTTAAAGAAACTTGGTCATAAATCACATACACGATCCCATGAACAACTTGTCTAGAGTTTAAAATTTTCTTGCACTTCCCCTGCTTTGACGTCGAAAGGATCTCAACTCAACGACGCATTGGAGAATCAGATAACAAAGAATGAAAGAAGACCAGCCGCTCAAAGGGGTATGGGTTAGGATTAGGTACGGATATTTGTTTTTCCTGATGTATTAGGATGACATCAAGGGGTTGAGTATCAGTACCTAAAAGTGACTTTCATTTTTTGGGGGGTGCTTATCACTTTTCGGCACTGATGCGTTCACCCCCTAATGCCTTCCTAATACATCCGGAAAAGCAGATTTCCGTATATAATCTTTTCCGGGTATACTTCGTTTATCAAAGAAAAAAGGGGTGTACTTCAAATAACGAACCACCAAAATCTCTTGCTACAAGCTTGTATATCCATTTATTCCTTTGTACACTTTTGTCACGACTGTATTAGAAACCTACTCCGTCACGCTGTACAACCAATGTCCACAGCATTCCTTATGACGCTCACTCTAATCTTTAGTACAAATAGTACTTTCTACAGTGACTAGAAAGAACATGATATGATACTGTTCACTCAGGTCCAGGTTATTTTTTTTTAGCTTTCACTCATGTTACCCATTTCATGACTCGAACTCAGGACATGATATAGCTCTGATACCAATTGCTACAAACCTAACCAATATACACCAAAAGACCCCTATGGAATGTGATGGGCTAGGCCCTTTAAACCATTGAGATCATATCAGACTCATGAGTTGGGTTGACGTGAAAACCCCTTGAAAGGGGGCCAGCGAGTTCAGGTGTACTGGTTCCCTTCTCATACCGGCCAGCGGAAAATATGTAAAAGAAACCAAACCAATATATCAAAAGTCTAGGACTGATGAAAACACATCTGTACCTGCAGTCCACGGAAGTGTATGTTAGCTTTCCCTTGAGTCCAGGTTACTCGAACCCAAAACATGATGTGGCTCCGATGCCAATTGTTAACCATGAATCTTTGTACTTTATAATCTTTTTCTTCTTCTTTTTGTAATTTTAAGATAATGATTGCAAGTTTAATGTAGCACTATAAGACTCTAGTCCTCTTTCAAGGATGAGAAAGAAGAAAAAAAATGACCAAAGAAGAATGAAAATGCAACAATTAGCAGCAATGACCAAAATAAGAAAATTGAAACAATGAATCCCATTTTAAGTTGACAAATGCCAACCCAGAAACTTTACATGTGAAAAACGTTTTGCTAATGATTTGGCAGCACCGGTCTCCTTTCCAACATCTCATAGTGAAGTACAAAATTATCCTGCAAATCAACCACATAGAAAACTTAGATGAACACTTAAAATAAGGATTTTACAACTCCGAAAATCAATATGGCAGCTGTGGAGGGCCAAACCTTACGAACAGTTTCCCACGCGTTTGGATCAAAACATAGATAGGATCCTCTCTCATACGTGTTGGTTTTAAGCAGAGTTTCCATGTTTGTAACCTTTATGAACCATAGCCGGAGCTCTCTGTGGTAGAACCACCCTCTCGTATTCCTAAAAAGCAAATGGTAAAATCATAACACATATCAGCTCAGATGACATAGATGCATACTAAGATCATAAGATGAAAGGGGTCCAGAATACAGAACACTAGATGGGAGATTCAAAAAAAAGAAAAAGGCATAGTGTTTCAAAGCTCTATGTTTCCCCTTGGAGTGAAGAAAAGACAAATGAAGCCTTCACAGGGAATCCTTCACAGTAGATTAAGAAATCAAGGAACATGGAGAAAAAAGCCCAGTACATAAAAACAGAGATATTAAGAGAAGGCATACAGTTCATTTGCAGCATACAACTGGGCCTCATCTTTTGGCATGCTGCAGACAAAGCAAAAGCAGATATGGCATCACTCTTAAAATCTAGCAAGGGAAAAATAAGTAAGATAGATCTGGAGAAAAGAGAGGTCCAGAATCAAAGTGCACCTATAAAAGATGTAAAACAATGTCTCCAGCTGGAATTTTGAAAAATAGCTTTGCTGCCTCCACCAAAACAGAGGTTAGGATGAGGAAAATAGAAAAGATGGGTAATAGCTTTAAGCATAGTGTATTAAGTGTCAGAACAGCTCACGTGTAGCACGGGTGGTTGTTTAGCATAATAACACACTGGCACAGTGTACTCAGGCTCTCCCTTGGAAGGCTCATTGGACCATGGCGAAGCAAACCTGTTGTGAATATCCTTAGTCGAACTCAAGTTTAGCCCTAAAGATGTCAGATCAGTTCCTAGAGCATGGGACGTCAGGTCAGGATTGCTCATCCTGATGGCAGTTAATAAACCAAGCAAGCTGAATCGATCAGGCACCGCTTGCATGGACTTCAGGTTTTGATCTCTATATTGTCCCACAGCCGACAATTGTTGCAAGTGAAACTGGGGCTGACTTTGGAGCTGTTGATACTGCTGAATAAGCCGGTCATACGATCCTATACCAGAAATTGAATTGGGAGTATTTACAGGTCTCAATCCAAAGCTATGTGGCCCATTGTTTTGAACCTACGAGACAAAGGAGCAAAATAGGAAAAAGAAAAGAAATTTTGTTGAATTTAGTCAGAGCTGTGAACTGTGAATTATAAATTGGATGGGAACCAAAAACCACACCTGTGAGTGATAGCTTGAATGGGAGGATGGGAATAGTTCAGAACCATGTAAATGGAGATCTTGATTGTTTGCGGATGCAAAGGAGACCCCACCACCACTTACTGATGGACCATGCTGCTGCTGCTGCTGTTGCTGGCGATGAGATGAATATGTTCCCCCTAAGCTCAAGCCACTGGATCTTCCCATCTGCATAATTAAAGGAAGCATATGAGAAAAACATTAGAAGTTAAGACAAAGAAAGATGATTGGGAAATTTGATCATCTAGACCAAAGCCAGGGCTTACAGGGAAGTGCTGGGATTGCATTATAGACATGGCATTGTCATGAAGTTGTTCTTTCTGGTGCAAATCCATTGCAAAATCAGTATTCCCACCTGCAAAAGAATTACAGGTTACAAACTCAATATCAATACCATAGCGGTAAAAACAAAAACCATGCAACCATTCCAATCCCATGTAAGGAATCACTGTGCCCTTAAGATGTGACTAAGGAGTCAAATGATAACTGAAAATTAATGAATTAAAAAGGCAAGCAAGAAGATGATTGCACTTGTAAGAAAGATTCAAACTGCACTACCAATTGAATTATCACAACGGGAATAAGAAAAAAAATGAAAATTTACCCCAAAAAAGGGTGTGAAGGGGAGGCGGGGAAGGACAGGAAAATTTGTAAAAATATTTAAGACTCAGGATTGATAAAATAGGTATCGCTACACACACACAACTACAAAGAAGCATCTGTGTATAACAAACAAAAAAATATTAGAAACTAAACTGGGTGCTGCCATGTCAGCGAGAAGATACAATTTATTTCCACCCAACTCATCTGTCACATTCAAAAGTCATGCAATACAAGCGCATAAACATGGTTAGGGCTATCAATGAGCCGAGCTAGCTCAGCTCTGCTCGGAGCTTGGCTGGTCATGAGCTGAGCTTGAACCTTGTTTGAAGCATGTGAGCTGAGCATGAGCCTCCAATTGAGCTTGTTCAGCTAAGTGAGCCTGAGCTGAGCTGCTCTAGGCTCAGCTTGTTAAGGTCATATATATGTAGATGACACACATGGATATGGCTTCCAGAGTGATGGGGAGCTTCGATTTATGGACTGTTGGACCTGTTTCAACCAGCTGTATCTTTAGCCTCTATGAATAGATTTGGCTCATGGGCTATTGGGCTATATGATTTGGGCCTGAAGCAGTAAGCTTGAGTTGGCGACCCAAGCTTGCCTCAATCTTAACAAACCGAGCCTGAGCTTGGCACCAGCCTAATTCTTGTGTGACGAGCATGAGCAGAGCTGGGCTAAGCTCGGCTCGTTGACACCCTTGAACATGATAAACAACAAGAATGCAACCAAGAAGTCTAAAGACAACCCTGGAAGCAGTCATTCAATACCAAATGATGTCCGAGCCGGCTCAAGGACCTCATTCCTCAATACATCATATATATAATTTACTGGATATTATCTTAGATTAATAGCTTGAACTTCATGAAATTACATATATCATATATATAATTGACTGGATATTATCTTAGATTAATATCTTAACTTCATGAAATTACATAATATATCAATAACTTAATCACAAATAATGGTATAGCTCCAAACATGACAAATTACGCAATAAGTACATCTGATAATTTATCATAAATTAACCTCTTTTTATTTCTTCGGCTTTAATAAAAATAACAAATATAAATTAGTCATTATTATATCATTTTCAACTAAATTAAATAATCCTTCTATAGTAGAGAGTTGTAGCAGTTTATACGTTACATATCTCTGGTATATGTTTTTATGTAAACTTTAAAAAAAAAAAATTATAAATTTTTTAGAGTAAAATATTACACATGACAAATTACATAGTAGCTTCAGCTTATAATTTTTCATCAACTAATCTTATTTTTTAATTATTTATTTTAAACAGATAATTAATTAAAAATTAGTAAAATATTACACCATTTTTCATCAAATGATATTAGTATTGATTATTCAATGGCAGATTTTGCATCATTAACTGAGATACCCATCTTTACTTGTAATGGATCTAAATACACCCTAAACCTATGAAGAAATCAGAACACATACAAGCACAAAAAAATTCAAACAACGAGTTGATGTTCGGGACTCATATTGACTATGGATGTCCCATATCACTACAAAAGAACCAAAAGGAGTTGTTTCAAAATTTCTGAAATATTGGCAATATTTTGAGGATAATTTCCAATAATTGGGAATTTAGGAGTTTCCTGTCGATTTTCTAAACCCACCCACCACCACCACCACCCCTTTCAATACTGGGGATATTTTGAATCATGTTTATAAGAGATTATCCCAACACACATTAATATGTATCCAGAAGCCATCATATGAAACTAAAACGCAAATGATGTCAAACAGCGAATGCTGCAATGAATATATTCAAGTAGTGCCAACAGTTAAAAATGTTCAACACAACCAAAAGGCTTCTGTTATGTTCTGGATAACATTCCCTTGTGTGCAATCGTGTAATAATGGAACATTACTTTAGGGAACAAAAGATGCCTACAGAGTCGCTAGCAAGGACGCAAAAACCTGAAGCCAGAAAAAGCCAAGAAAGGATGTCACTTGTGTGTACCAAGGATTAGAAAGCAACTCAGGTCAAGTCACCAGACTAACATGGTGAGGTCCAAAAACATAGACGACTTGGTAAGAGGTCCAAGGAGTCTCATTAACAAGAGGCAGTCAAAGCACATTATCATGGCCATTTCTTCTGACAGCTTAAAAATACACGACCTGATTCATATCAAAGGTTAGGAACAGCCTAAAAAAATTAGATCAGACATGGTATAGCCAACAAACAAAACCTCATCAACCTACAAGGCCATTCCCTAAGCCACCTTTTAGCTCAAAAAGCACATAATTTCCAACAAAGATGTCTACTGCAAGCAAGGGTTGATGTTCATAATACAACAACAACAACAGCCTTATCCCAACTATTTGGGGTCGGCTACACGAATCCTGTTCCACCATTTCGCTCTGTTTAGGGCCATATCTGCCATTAAATTACAAGCTGCCATGTCCCTCCTTACTACTTCAACCCAGGTCAATTTTGGCCTTCCTCTAGTCCTTCTAGCACCCAGTTCATAATATGTACGAAAATTTCGATGTTGGTCAGAGGTACCAATATGAAATCTGAATTCTAACAGTTAGACTTATGTTGGCCAATATATTGGTATCTCAGCCGATGTCAGCATTTTTCTTATGAAAATTTTGGCAAACAAAGAACACTTTTTTTTCTTTCAATTTTGCAGGCTTTTGTACCAGATTATTGTTTTAATATTTTGTGGTATTTTGATCAAAACTCTTAAGTGTTTGTATTGTACCTGCAATCCAACTGAAAGATTTGGAAGAGAGAAGGGGGAGAGAGGGAATCTCAGCCAAAATATCAAAATACCAGTTTTTAATGTGTCACTTTGAGGTACCGAAATGAATGATGTTTTTGACATTTAAAACCATAGTTACAGGGAAGCTTGCTACAAGGTGTGAAGCTCGTTTGTGCAGCTAATTGCATTCCGCTTTCCCAAGTAGTGGGAAGCGTGGCAAGGCGAGTGGAAGTCTCAAAAGCAATAAGAAGAACTATTTAGAGAATTGACTAAGAAGCGATCCAAGAAACAATATCGTATTTTATTTAATGAAAATCCGATGTTGTTAGCATTGAATAAAATATCATCTATGAGATTTAATAATGATTTGTAGGAACAAAAAAAGATTTAGTACTGATTTTATTGTTTATATTATTTTCTTCCAATCCAATACAAAAGATTCAACTCCCATGGTTTTATACAAGGTCCTTTATAGTCTGACTCTAATATGTATGTTATCTACAAAAAATCTTATGTATGGTAAAATCTAAAGTATGGCTGGCCATACTAATAACAATGGTTTACATATTGATTTATATGTCATGATTCTTTGTTACTTGTATAGTATAGTTTTAGGGTTTTTAGTAATTTCTTAAAGTTTATTCACTTTAGTGTATTATAGTTAAAATTATTGATTGTAACTTATAGTTATTTACTTTATTATCAATTTTTAATTAGTTGCATATGTTAGATTGATGAGGATTGAGTTGGTTCCTGGTTGGCAGCAATCTTGGAACCGGTACTATTCTCTATCTTATTGTATGATATTTCTCTAGTTTCACTGTTGTAGTTGTATTTTTGTAATACTTTGCATTATTAATGAATGAGAATGACATTATTGTTTGATTTATACATTTGTATCATTGATTATGTTTTATGTATGTGGATTTCTAGCTTTATTGTGTAATTTGTAGTGTTATTTATCAACTTCTAACACTAAAGTCTTATCTATTGATACCCAAGTGTGTAATAAGGGTACCGATTCCCACCTATTGATACCCATATGTGTAATGAAGTGTAATGGTTTATAAATATTTAATGATGTTTACTATAGCATTTCTTAAAGTTTCATTCAAAAATTCCAAGGCGTACATAGTGTTTACATAGATTTCATAGGCAACAATGTATGTCATGAGGGTGATAGTTCTCTCAACCATCATTGGTAGTTGTTTTCTACATGTAATGATTCATAAGTGTGTATTAGTGTTTATTCTATAAAATCCTAAAGTTTCATCAAAAAAAAAATTCTTTCATTTGATTAATGTTTTCCCCATTTCTCACTGTCTCCCTGCAATAAGCTGTGAGACACGAGACGTCTCGGTCTCCCCAAGCCGCGATATGGGACACAATATCGATACTTCGAACCTTGGTAACCAAATCGGGTTAAATGGACTGAAGACAACAGACACGTAAGAGGCTTAGTGAGAGTCAAGATTATGGCTGACAGAAGGAATAACAGAGGGTGATATGAAGTAGGTTTAAGGGCTGAAGATTAATGGCAGGGATGTTCTAATCTGGGTCAGATTTGGGCCCATGTCAGCAAGATGGAAAAGGTCCAAACAGGTCTGTTCTTTAGGGGCAACAGTAGGGAAATTGTGGGGCATTAATGAGCTTAAGCTGGGACAGGTTTAGGGAAAACAGAGGATTAATAGGAGTGATGTGTAGGGATGTTTCTGCAGGTACAGCAAGAAGGTTCTGAGAGAGGTTTAGGTATCAGAAAATAAACAGCTAGTAATAAGTTGTTTAAGGCTGCTGCAAGACCCAAAGTTTACGATTCTTGGGATTGATTATGGAAAACAGCCAAGGAAGTAGGGATCTCAGGTGCTGCAGACTTTTAAAAGGTTATGCTTGCTGTTTCTTGAAGATAACAGCAGAGAAATATGACTGGAATCTGCCGCAGGGGCTAGGGAAAGCTAAGGAGAGATTTTCTTGGAGAAGATAAGGAGAGAAATAAGGAGAAAGGTGATCGCAGGTGAGGTAAGATGAGAGAAGGGATCGTGAGAGAAAATAGAGAGATTAACTAAGGGAGAAAGAAGAGAGAGGAGAGGGAATACCTGGCTCCACTCATGGACCATTCCAAACCAAATTTTCTCATTCAAAAATTCCATCATATTCACTACTTTTATTCATCAAGTTGTGTGCCTTAAATAGGCTTACAAAATGTTCAAAGAAATAGAATCCTATTAAAACAGAACTCCTAAAAGATAAGACACCTAATTAAAAAAACTTCCTAAACAAACACACTCCTAACAAAAGTATAGAATCCTATTGGGAAAAAAAAAAAACTCCTAAAATCTCTCACTTATGGGCTGTTGACCAAGGCTGTTGGGCCCCACTTGGACTCTTAAAAAAACTCCTAATTAGACTCAAAGACCAGCTGTACGATTAGCACATGTGGGCCCCATGTTTGCTGACTTTGACAGTCCACAATAAGAGGGAAACACATAGTTGTCATCCAACCCCGATTACACTTTTAAATATTAAAAACAAAACCCGTAAAACTATTCTAAATTGCAAAGAAGCTCTTCTCTCTCATAGCCTTGTTACAAATCACCCTTTAGACACTAAATTCCTAACAAAAAACTCCCTAAATAGAAAATTAAGAAACCTAAACTACTGAACAAATCATGGAGGACCATCCATGGTCCTCTAGTTTCTTATTCTTGACAAAGTATGCTCCCACATCATGTGGTCTGAACTTATAGGGCTCCTTGAACAAGTTAATGTAAAATTCCTAAATATGAGAACCAATTTCATCATTCTCTAAAAGTCATTCACTCACCACCTAAATTTTTGGAATGGCTTTAATTTTAGTCATCATATTTGCAAACTTGTGAAAAAAGCTAGCATTCCGGTCCCCGTCTTTAAGACAATCCACTCTAGATTTTTGTTTCCAACTAATTTCCTTCATCCTAGCCCACTTCAAGTATTCCGCCTTTTCCTCATCTCTAAACAATTTTTCCTCCTTTGTTAAAACCAGTGAATGCTCATTTTGATTAAGGGACGAGATATCATCCAGGCATCGTTTTCCTTTCCTCCACTCTGATGAGGACATTGGGTCCAAGCGAGAGTTCCAAGTCTACCAGAGGTGACGCAAGAGGATTGCACCTTACTATGGTTCCATTAGGGAGTGTTCTTTATTTTACATGTTCTTTTTATTTCCTGTTACATGTAGTGATGGTACTTTAGTCATTAAGTGTTATGTAGGGGCATTTTTTATTATTTTTCGCAGTTTAGGGCTATTTTGGTCGTGAGATTAGTAGAAAGAGGGGCTTTATTGTCAGGTTGTTATTTTTGTACTAAACCTAGCCGTAGGACTCTATTTATAGAGCCCACGACCAGCCAAGGGATTTATGCAATAAGAAATTGAATTTTGTCTCTCACGTTTCAGCTTGTTTATTCATCTTACTTGCCAGCAACTAAAGAACCCTAAAACCCTGGAATGGGTCTAGGTCTCTACCTAGTTTAACGCTAATGGTGGAGGTCATTCCCTCCCTTTGGGTTAAAGGCTCTCCACCTCCTTCTATCTCCTTCTTTTTATAATTTTTTTACAGATTTGTTATGTGCTAAAATTGCTAAGTTTGTACGAGATTCAATACCAGACTCTCCTCTTTAAGTTTCTGATCAAAGCAACTATCCCAGAGTACTTCTAGGGCAGGAAGGACACTTCATGTAGCATCCTATAGGGATTTGTTTCAGTTTTAGAAGCAGTACATCAGATTGACTCATCACCAGACACCAGACGTGAAATCAAAAGCTAAGATAATTGTCGAAGATTGAATCCCATCATCACCTGTTCGAGGCTTTGTTGGATTCGACACCTCCAGGGCTTCCTACACTCTTGTACGATCTTGGTTGATGTGGAAGAAAGATCAACACTTCAGTTTTAAGAGAACTACATCAAATTCCCTCCAGGTTAGGCGTGAAACAGGGTATGCAAGTCAATTAGGAAGATTGAGTCACAGTTGCTACCAGTCAAAGCTTTACCTTATTTGATCGTTCTACAATCTTCTAAAGACCTATACGATCCACCTCTTGCCAGCCAACATTCAAAATTTTATGGCCATTGGACCTATTCCTAGGCATGAATACTGCTAAACCGGGAACTCCACGAGATTGGCCACTACTCCCACATATAAAAGAATTGGCATGTAGGGCTTTACCAGGGTGTGCTACACCCTTGGAAAATCCAGCCTGGTAGGCCTCACCTGAGAAAAAATAATAATAATAATAATTTTTTTTTAGGCTAACAATGGTACAAGAGAGAGAATTTTCAAAATTCTAGATTGAAGCTCCTTGAGCCTAGATATTGATAGTAAACATCTTCAACATCACTTAGAAGGCATTCAACATCAGATTCAAGTATTATTTATCCTATTT
Organism: Platanus orientalis; assembly: GCA_025762735.1. Classification (NCBI taxonomy): domain Eukaryota; kingdom Viridiplantae; phylum Streptophyta; class Magnoliopsida; order Proteales; family Platanaceae; genus Platanus; species Platanus orientalis. The sequence goes on along the minus strand of JAOXJP010000015.1, from coordinate 5,271,074 downwards.
GGCTCTCTTTTCAAATTTCTGACAGTAAGCACTTTTGTCATGTAATGACTTATGGCCTGGATTTGAGTTTAATATCTCCTGGCCTAAACAGAACCGCAATACAATATCTTGGTTGTCTAAATATATTATTAAACTCATCTCTAGACCTCTCAAATTATTCTTGGAATTATTTGACATATTTCTCTGAATTTTTTGCCTAATTTAGGCATTTTTCTGGTTTGACCTGCATTATCCTCATTATTAAATTTTTTGTATCTTATTGATAATCTAAGCATGTTAATTAGGTCTTTACTTGTTAATTAATTTTTGTAAGCTCTAATTCCTTTATTGCATATGAACCTAATTTGAACAATTACCTAAATTAGCATGTGGACTTATGAGTAGGAATCTAGTTTATTTTTCTTTATTACTTTATCAATTTTATTTTTATCTCCTGAGTACACACTCGCTATCCTACATGCATGTTGCATCACACTTCGCTAAATTCATTTTGTTCGAAAGGCTTCAAGTTTTCTTTTAAAGCACATGTTGCTTCATAGGAGACAAGATTAAAAAAAGATTTGCACCCATACAAAATATTTGCAGAGGCAGGTTATTGCAAAGAAAAACTATGTAATCTTGGGGCAAGTTAGGCATGACTAAAACCTATCCGCCAGCCTGAAGACCAGATATCCAATCACCATCCAAAGCACTTTCAGAGGGAGGTTAGAGGAACGCTACAATTAATTAACTAGCATCTATGAACCAACTTAAGGACTAGTGTGAGTTGACATGCATTAATGTACCACATCTATTACTTCGGAAGGGTGGTAATCTTTTTCAGTGTCAAAGTATTTTAGCTGTCCTATCAGAGCTCACTTGAAAGGGAAACTACCATACAGGCAGCCAAAAATCTTATTCATGAGGTACTAGCCCAACCATAAGAAATAATGCTATGGAAAGGTCAAATTCTAACAATAACAAATGTGCCATGTGGACACGAAAATGGCATCATATCATAGTATGTATGCAAAAATAAGGTTAAGCACCTTTAAATCCAGGTAATGCTGGAAAATCTTCATTTTGGATGCTGAATTCTTGATTTTGTTGAACACCAACACTCTGTTTCTGCAGTGAACCTGCAAGTCAATGGGTTAACAAATATTATATTGCAAAAGAAAGCACCTAAAAAAGGCTCTTTAGCTACCTAAGTGTCCTTGGGAACCTCCAGCAGAACCAGGGCGTCCAGTCAACTGAGGGAAATCATTCATATCAAAGGGAGATTTGTCATTAGAGTTAACATCGTTTAACATTCCCATAGAGCTTAACAGATTATTCCCTGCTTGGACTTGGCTTTGAGACAGCAGACCTCCAGCAGAATAAGAATTTCCTAGCATTGATACCACCTGTGGTGCTGAATTGAATGCATGTTACTTCTCATAGCAAACAAATATTGCACAAGTGGTGAATTAACACACAATCCACACCACCTAGTACTGTTTAACATGAATTTTAAATAAGCTTACCTACAAATATTACAAAGAACCAACAATAGAAACTCAAACAAAAAAAAAATAATCATAATAATAATACAGAAATAATAATTGAGAACAGAAAAAAGGCAAATGACTGCTACATACAGAAATAGATCTTAATTCATACCACAACCTTGTAACAAAAACTGAAAGAAGAATATTACAGCCCAATAAGTCCAGAAAAGAGAGAAAATTAACATAAACATGATATATATAATCTTGGATCATCACCCTATCAGCCTATCTTCCCAGACACAAAAAAAAAAAAAAAACAGCATGACTTGCAAACAAATAGCACAGCAGTAACTGTTGAAGTTCATGTCTATGGGATGCTTCCATTGTCTTTTTATTAGTATTGATATTGTATGGTATACCAACACCATATGGTATATCACATGTAAGTAGCATACATAAGAACAATAGTAGAGAGAGCATGTGACTCTCCTACGTATTTACACAACTCTTTTTCCTCCTTCCTCTTCTTTTTCCTTCTTTCTCCATTGAACACTAAACGCTAAACCTAAACAAACTAGACTCTAATTCACATTTACAACTGTAACCATACAAGTCAAAGTGCATTTTTAATTTCACTTAGTTTATCAGCACCAAAATACAGAACACCTCTCTGACGATTTCTTGAGAATGATGGCAGATGCACTTAACCCAATCCCAAGATCAAATGCTGGTAATTGTAATACAAAACAATTATAATTGTTATACAGCTGAGAATCAATATAATAGAGAAAACAAGAAAGATGAGAGATCAAATCTAACTACAGTCAACAAACTATCAAAATCAACCATCATGCCAGCTAGAACAGTAACTCCCTGAACAAGGCGAATCAAGTTTAGCGAAATAAGCAAACCAGAAATGGATTGGATGAACTACCAACATTTTTTCCCAATTTTGCAATGTCATCCCAAAAGACAGAAATTATATATAGAGAGAAAGGTAAGAAAATAAAACCTAATTTAAATGAAAAAAAAAAAAAAAAAAAATATTACCAGAAAA
>JAOXJP010000015.1:5257447-5268448 GCA_025762735.1 Platanus orientalis | reverse complement strand
TTTAATTTTAACAAACACAGAGAGAGAGAGAGAGAGAGAGAGAGAGAGAGAGAGAGAGAGAGAGAGAGCTCAACTTGGTACATGATGCTTAGCCCATTATAATATTTTTTTTTCATTATTTAAGAAATATAGTGCTTAAATTAGTAACCATATCCGGAATAACTACGTGACCTCATAGCTCGGGCTTGAGATGGAAATGGGCTTGACCACTTGAAGGCCTTGGGCCCTGAGATGAGTTGAGACGCTAGAGTTGGGCTATGCCTGCTTTAGACTTGCGGCAACTATTCTCCTGTCTTGGGCAGTGGCCCATTAACTCAACTGGTTGGGAAGTATCCAACCTAAAGGTCCTAAACCCATTGTCGGATATGAATCGGTTTGGTATTATCCAACCTGAAAAATTAGACAACTTTAGGCAGGTTGGTTGGGTTCTTATCAACCCAAACCAGGCCAACCCTAATTTAAACTGGATTAAGCTTAGCCACTTGAAACCTGGTAAAATAAATAGGTTAGATTTAGGGTTGGGGGCAGGGTCAAAAAATTGGCAAGGAACCACAAATGTGGGTAATTATTTTTTCACCTTCGAGATTTGAATTTCAAACTTCAGTCAAATCACACCCACTGACCCACATTTTAGTTGCAGAGGGCTTATTCAGAGTGTAGAATGATTTTAAACTATAAATGATTCTCTCTCTAAATTGGAGTTGTTGTTCCATAAGTAAACAACAACTACAAAAAAAAACCTTATACCAACTATTTTGGGGGTAGCCACAGGAATCCTATTTCACCATTCCACTCTATTTAAAGATCATATCTACTGTTTAAATTACAAGTTGTCAAATCTCTCTTTATTACTTCAATCCAAGTCAATTTTGGTTTTCCTTTAATCCTTTTAGTGGACCTACATCCTCTACGACAATGAATAAATGAGTTGCCATGAGCCAAGACACAAAAGGAGGGTGAGGCTTGCAAAAAGTGTATGGGCCCCACCCCCATTTGTGTCTCGGTTCATGGTGGCTCATTTATTTTTCGGCGCAAAGAATATAAACCCCCTTCTAAACCTTCAATTTGTATCATCTCATTCTTTTTCATTAACATAATCATTGGTCTTCGTTATATATGACCAAACCATATCAATTGATTTTTTCTCATTTTATAATTTATTGGTGTTACACCTAAGTTCCCACGAATGAAATGATTCATAATTCTATCATTTATCATTTCATAAATAAACAAAAATGAAAATAAAATACTCGAGCTTTGTGCCATAGGCATAACAAGAAAGCAAATGTATAACATTAATGATTTTTAACCTAATCAATATCCTGTGAAGAGGAAAACAACTATAAAGTCTTGAAGTCCTTTCACAACCACAAATGTAGGTGTGATTGAAAGAAGTTTGAAACTCAAATCTCATGGTGGAAAAGAACACTCACATTTGTGTCTACAGAGGGACTCTTTGATTATAGAGGGATTTTGACTGTAGATGATTTCCTCTTGGTCCTCTGTAGCAAAAATGGAAACACATGTAATGACCTTGTAGCAGTGCCAGGTGCAGACACATCAGCGTTGAAAAGTGATAAGCAACCCCCCCCCCCCAAAAAAAAAAAAAGTTTAAATCACTTTTCGATGCTGATGCATCAGCCCCCTCATGCTGTTTGCACCTGTTTATACTTGAATCAATTGTACCTAATCCCAACCACAAAAAAGGTAGGCAGGATTTAGTAGGACAACTTAGAGAGTGTCTAAAGTAAGAATGACATAAGGGTTGGCACATCAGTTGCAAAAAAGTGATATACAGTTTTTGGGGGATGCTTTTCACTTTTAAACATTGATGCGTCGGCCTTGACGTCATTCTTACTTTAGACACCCTCTAAGTTGTCCTACCAAATCCGGAGCCCAAAAAAAGATGCCTAACTCAAATGTAAACAACATGGGTCAGGCCATGGTGATCACTACACGGGCTTTTGCTACAGAGGGTCCTCATATTCTTAGTCATCATTTTGACACACTTAAGCAACATTGCAAATGAGAACTTTATTATCAATCGTTAATGAAAGTTAACACGCTCCCAGGATAGTAGGATACTCTCTACTCGCAAGAAGTCTTGTGAGGCACACGTGCCCACTTTTTGGGGAAATGGGCATCGCAAGACTTCTTGCGAGCAGGAGTGGATCTCGGCTCCAATTCAAGAGATCATGTACTACCTCGTAAGAAACTAATAATTAGGACTTCAATTTGGATCGGATTAATCAATAGCTTTTATTTTCTCATCGCCATCTTATTGCACTTCTACATAGCAATGTCATAAAGCATATTTTTTTTTTAACTAATTGACTATTATTAGTCACACGCCACTAAACACTTGTCTTAACAGTGGTCAACTTACAACAAAACCAAGATTTAAGTATAGATTTAAGATTTGGAAATAATGTTCTGTCCAGAAATACCACTCGCCCTTTCATTGGGCATGTGGGCCCCATGCAAAAGTGTATCTGACCTATGGGATGAAATCGTATGCGCCACGCCCCCTGGGACATTGGGGGCGAAATCAATTCACTTTTTGGAGGTTTTTGATTCCCCGTCTTGAGTGTCCCATCAGGGGGTGTCACACTTGATATCAGACCCTGACCTACACCCCCTCAGTGTACATCTGGATAGAACATTATTTTTTTATTTTATTTTATTACGTTTTGGAGGAGAGAGGATTGTATCCGCGCCTCTCATCTAATGCTCCTTTCTGCACCTTGTCCGGGTGGATTCATCAGCGCTGACAAATTAAATGCACCGCCCCAAAAAGTGAAAATCACTTGTCAATGCTGATGTGTCCACCCCCTGACGGGAGGTGGAGAGGAGTGGATACAATCCACCCTCTCTGAAGACGGGTTTTGAACCCAGGTCTGAGTACAACACCCACAGACTTTACCAATTCTTCTTTAAGATTATTAGATTGTACTAAACAACTTCAAAAAAAATACCAACCAAAGTCTTACTAAATGTCTGCAATCTTTGACCCTAGATCTAAGATCAGATTTGGTCTGTTTGGTATGCAATCTAAGGTATTAAAATTAATCAATTTTTCTTAGCATCTAAGTCTCATTAGAAAATTGTGACATGCAACTTTGTATTATAAAAAAATTGAAACTTCATTTGTATATCTTTTAAAAGGTTAATCTTGTCATATTCCAACATCTCCAAATTAAAAAATTTTAAAAGAAAAAAAGAAGGAAAGGGGAAGAATTTACAAGGAAAAGCTACTACCCTCTACAGCAGATTCTCCACTGCATCCCCTTTCCCAATTCCACCGTCAAATCTTAAATGGGTAGAAACGCAAAGCAAATGCTCCTTCTTATCGCTGTATGAACTGAAGCGAGCGAGAGAGCGAGAGATGGGGCACTTGAATCTCCCTTCTTCGAAGCGAAACTCTCGACAATGGAGACTCCTCGATCTCGTCTCCGCTGCCTTCTTTGCTGCTGTATTCGTCTTCTTCCTCCTCGTATTTACCCCACTCGGTGACTCCCTCGCCGCCTCGGGCCGACAGTCTTTGGTGCTTTCGACCTCTGATCCCCGGCAGAGGCAGAGGCTAGTGGCGTTGGTTGAGGCTGGGAAGCAGCAAACTATCGAGGTCTGCCCGGCCGAGGCGGTTGATCACATGCCCTGTGAAGATCCCAGGAAGAACAGCCAACTCAGTCGAGAGATGAATTTCTACCGTGAGCGCCACTGTCCGTTGCCGGAAGAGACTCCGCTCTGCTTGATCCCTCCGCCCAATGGCTACCGGATCTCTGTCCAGTGGCCTGAGAGCTTGCACAAGGTAAACCTGTTTCTTTGATCTTCGTAGTGATTGAGCTTTTTGATTGCCATTTTTTTTTTTTTTTTTTTTATGAATTTTGATTGTGAATTTGAAGTTTCATAATATGTTACCTTCTTTTTATTTTTTTCGTACAAACTTTGTGATATGGAGAACTTTAAATGTAGTATTTAGAATAAGAATTCTACTTTCCTTTTTGTAATCAACGATTTTGGTACTTCCAGAGAAGTTTCAAATCATTTTCGTTCTGAACTAGAATTTAATATCACCGGGTGGTATAATTCGCCATTCTCAAAATATGTTACCTTCTTTTTATTTTTCGTACAAAATTTCTGATTTGGAGAACTTTTAATGTAGTATTTAGAATAAGAATTCAGCTTTCTTTTTTGTAATCAATGATTTTGGTACTTTCAGAGAAGTTTCAACTCATTTTACATTCTGAACTAGAATTTAATATCGCTGGGTGGTGTAATTTGCCATACTCATATTGTGAATTTACGATCTCTAACTGCAATTTGAACAGGGCATCATTGTAACATAGTATTTTATGTGCTTGGATGGGCAGATGATGTTACTCATGCTATTTTTTATCAACATTTATCTTGGCGCTTAATAATTCTCCTTTCATAAGCAGATATGGCATAGCAACATGCCACACAACAAAATTGCAGATAGGAAAGGCCACCAAGGTTGGATGAAAGAAGAAGGGCCATACTTTATTTTCCCAGGTGGTGGAACAATGTTTCCTGATGGAGCCATACAATATATTGAGAAACTTGGACAGTACATTCCTATAAGTGGAGGAGTTCTGAGGACAGCTCTAGATATGGGATGTGGGGTATGAATTTAATTCATGTGTCATTTTGAGCTCTTATTTGTATTTATATTTTTAAATATCACATAATTCAAAGAAAAGAAAAGAATCGCATGATTGGGTCTTCATGCAGGTTGCTAGCTTTGGGGGATGCCTTCTTAAGGAAGACATTCTGACCCTCTCATTTGCTCCAAGAGACTCACATAAAGCACAGATACAGTTTGCTCTAGAAAGGGGGATTCCAGCATTTGTTGCCATGCTTGGTACTCGCAGGTTGCCATTCCCTGCACACTCCTTTGATCTGGTTCACTGCTCTCGGTGTTTGATTCCTTTTACTGCCTACAGTGAGTTCTTTCTTCCTCTAGCATGCTTGTGTGGCCCACCCACACTGTGCACTTCTGAATCTTTGGTATTTTCTCTAACCAAAAAGGAAATTTGGATTTGCAGATGGAACATACTTTGTTGAAGTGGATAGGTTGCTTCGACCAGGAGGATATTTAGTCATCTCTGGGCCCCCTGTACAATGGCCTAAACAAGATAAAGAATGGGCAGATCTACAGGCTGTAGCAAGAGCCTTGTGTTATGAGCTGATTGTCGTGGATGGAAATACTGTCATCTGGAAAAAGCCTTCAACTGATTCGTGTATCCCCAACCAAAATGAATCTGGGCTTGAATTCTGTAACGAGTCGGATGACCCAATCTATGCATGGTAAGCTCCCCAAAAGTCTCTTCTTAGTTTTTCAGAATGGTTTAGAGTAGCCCTTAGATGCATGAACTTTCTGCCTTCGGTGCCATCCCCGCTTCAGAATCTTTCCCTGCTTCCACTGCTATGCCTTCTTCCTAAGTTAAAGCAATTCAAAATATGTTTGCACTACTTGCTTCCCTTCTTCTGAAACCTGAATCATTTTCCTGCACTCAATCCCAGTTCATGGACCTAAAGCTTCACTATTTAACCGCTTTTAGGCCAATGGTTCACCATTTAATGGTGGACAATCATGAGTTAATATTTGTTCTTTTAGGGACAATGATTAGAAAAAGAAAAAAAAAAACACTTGTGAAAATGTTATCTAATTTCAACCATTTTGCAGGTACTTCAAGTTGAAGAATTGTGTCAGTAAGATGTCCTCTCTCAAGGGAGAACATGCTATTGGGACCATTCAAAAGTGGCCAAACAGGTTAACCAAACCTCCTTCAAGGGCCAAACTCATGAAAAATGGGATTGATGTGTTTGAGGCTGATACACGGCGTTGGGCAAGAAGGGTCACATACTACAAGAAATCACTCAACTTAAAGCTTGGGACCCCAGCCATACGCAATGTTATGGACATGAATGCATTTTTTGGAGGCTTTGCAGCAGCATTGGTGTCTGATCCTGTATGGGTGATGAATGTTGTTCCTCCTCGCAAGCCATCAACACTTGGCATGATTTATGACAGAGGTCTAATTGGAATTTACCATGATTGGTAAGCTATGGCTGCAATGCCTCTGCTTCTGACTAGGGAATATTACATGGGAGGGTGACTTGAATATGCCATTTTTTTAAAGCTATATATTATTTATTCTTTTGGTTTCAAACCAGACACAGAGTGCTCAAGATCAGTTTCAATCAAGATGGTAAAAAATTAGAAACAAAGAAAATACAAAAGAAATAAAACTATGACAATAACAACAGCATAACAAAGACAACGTCACCATCTCAAAATTTTGCCTAATGGAGCACCACTTTAGAAGAGTTTTATAGGCTAAAATAGAAATACCCTTGCGAAAGACCTTCGTTCTTGAATATCCTCCTATTCCCTTCCTTCCAGATGCACCCATAGAGAGCCCCCCGAAGCGATCTCCAAATATCACTGAAGGTTTCTTCTATACCCACAAACTGTCATCCAGAGATTAGGTTCCTAAAGTCCAAAGGGAATGTCGAACATACACCTAGCTGAGTAAGTAAGCTATATTACACCATGTCTATTCTTATGACTTCAATCTAAGTATATTTTGGCCTACCTCTTTCCTTTTAACGCTTCCAACTTGCATCATCTCACTCATCACTGGTGCAATGTCTTCTTTGCCCATGACCGAACTATCTTAGTTGATTTTCCCTTGTCTTATCACTTATTGGTGCTACACATAATCACCTATGAATGGTGTCATTTCTTATTTTATCTTATCTAGTCTTGCTACTCAGCCATCTTAACATCATTATTTCAGCTACACATTCTATATTTTTTTGGAAAGAGAAATTTCATTACGAGAAAAGGGATAAGAAATCCCCAAAGACAGAAAAAACAAGAAAGCAGGAAACAACAAAACACCAATAAAATAAACTACAAGAAAAATCTTGACCAATCCCTTTTAGAGGTTACCACAGAGTAGTCATCTCCCAAGTTACAGTTGAGGCCCCAGAAGCAGACCGAATCCTTAGCCTTCTTGTAGACATTGGAGGCCAGTTCAACACAACCTTCAAACACCCTTTGATTTCTTTCAAGCCAAATACACCAACAAGTAGTTGGGCAAAGCATATCCCATAGGATTCGGCCTTTTCTAGAAACCCCAGAGATTTTCCAAGCCATAAAAAGAGCAGTGAAGTCATGAGGGAAACCCAGGCCTGCCCAATCTCACGAATAATCCTGTTCCAAACCGCTGTGGCGAAGGGACAATGGATAAATAAATGATCAATGTTTTCCGCATCCTGCAAACAAAGAAGACAGACATTAGGGAGGATCATTCCTCTTCTTTGAAGAAGATCAACTATTGGCAAACGACCTCTTGCAGTGGTCCAAAGAAAGAAGATCACGTTAGAAGGGATCTTAGGCTTCCAGAACTGATGCCATCCCACATCAGAAAGCATACCTGACCATTTGGCCTCTCTAGAAGACTTCACATTCAAATTATGTGTTATTTTCTGGTGGCCTGTAATTCTACACCATAAAACATGGCTCGTCTTATATTTCTGTCAGTCTCTGTATTTAAATGCTTTATATATTTTGAGCTACCAGTCCTAAGCCAGGATAAAGGAAGAGAGTTGTCTCACTGCTAGAAAGATGGCATAAAACCCCATTTGTTTTTTACAACATATTAATTATTGAAATTGTGGAGATTATAACAGAAAACCCTAAGAGAGTGAAGGTACACTGCTTCTTAGATCCTGGAGCTATAAAAGGTATATTTATTACTAATGAATTGTGCCCAGGTACAGAGTAAAATATAATACAAGTTTATCATGCAAACTGTTGCCTAACCATGCTTCTTGCTGCATCAAACAATTAAATGTGGGCCTTCCTCTTCCCTACTTTGGTGAAAACTCATACACTTAATTAACTAAACCTGTTTTTGGCATGAGTTTAAATATCTGGTTAATTATTTCACTCAAATTGTTTCGTATTGCTTTTATGTTTTTGATGATAACCACTCTTATATTTACGACAATGGATTTATTGTTCATCCAATCCATGTAGAACTAGGAATTGCTTGAAACTTAGTCGATGTGCTGATAGTTATTTGTTGGTGCTGATAGGTGTGAACCTTTCTCAACATATCCTCGAACATATGATCTCATCCATGTTGCCAATATTGACTCGCTGATAAAATATCCTGGCTTGGGCAAGAACAGGTTTTTCTAGCTAATGACTTTAAACTTATCTTAAATTCTTAATTGCGTATTAATTTTGCTTGTGTTGATGAGAATTTTGTTTAATATGCAAAAAGGATATTTTATTTTATGTTGCAATATACATAAACAGATACTCTTATAAGCTAATTTGATTAGGATTTAGTTTTATTCAATTATATTTTATGTTATTTGTTAATATTCGTTTAGGTATTATTCATAAAATAAAATAAAAAATCATTTAGGTATTAAATCTGAAACATTGAATAATATAGGTTATTGATTTTTCTAAGTAGGTCCATTACTTCATTTAAATCAGATTTTTTTTGGTGCATCAACAATATGGCTTTGGAGATTCCCAAGGGAGCCACCTAGTTTCGAGCATGTGGTATTCAGTCAAAGTATGGGACTCAACCCAATGAGTGAGGTTCCGAAATGTCAATAAGGTCTCGTTTGTGTGTCTATGGCTAGGAAGCATGGATACTATAAAAACCTCGGCATATACATGTCCGACATGTATTGGACAAGGACATGCCTAGGATATTTCTGTATGGGCGTCCCTAACATGTCAAAGGATAAAAATAAAAAATAAAAATTGGACACATTGGGGACATGGGGACATGTTGGGATACTTCTGGGACATGACACATAGTGTGTTTTGGTATAATGACTAGAAAAATGGGTTAATTAAAGAAATACCAAAAAAAAGAAGGGTATTATAGTATATATTGTTAAGAATGAAATAAGAAGGGAAAGGGCTACCCAACCCTATGATAGAGAGAAAAGAAGGGAGGAAGAGGAAATTATCCAAAAAAAAAGAGGAGAAGGAAGGAAGAGAAGAAGAAGGAAGGAAGAAAGAAGAAGGAAGAAAAATGGGGGAGAGGAAACACAACATACACTTTAGTCTTCAGGTAGGTTAGGAATTCTTTGTTTCTTGGTTATCTGATCTCAAATTGAGTTCTCTTTCTTTCTCTCTTCTTCTTCGTCTTCTTCTTTTTCTTTTTTCCTTTCATGACCATGGTCTTTGGTTTGGGGAATAATTTTTTTTGACTTTTTGTTGTCTTCTCCTACATAATTTCTTTGTTTTTAGGGTCTGTCAGACAACCACACAACCATCTCACAGTTAGGATTGTTTGAAAGCAATCCTCTACTGCTAATTGATTCATGCTCCGTTACTTGTTATTTATTTTTTAAACATAAATTCTAGTTAAAAATATTAATTAATTATCATATCCTACATTTTCAAGAATTGTCGTGTCGCCGTGTCCATATCATATTCTACCCGTGTCCCATGTCAGTGTTTGTGCTTCCTAGGTCGATGGAAGAGTATTAGTAGACTTCAAAATTCTTACAGTTCATTAGATATGAAGTGTGCAAGGTGATAGGGTTAGGTTTTGGGAAGATTTGTGGTGGGTTAATAATCTATGGAGCTGAAAATTTCCTCGTATCTTCATATCCCTTAACAATGTCAGGAGTGCTTTTGAGTTTAATACCACATCCAATATTGAGATAGTTTGGGACCAAGGATTACATAAGAACGAACCTGAGGGAGTTTTATATGGAGATTACCTCTTTAATCATCTACCTTCTTGATGTTTTTATTGATTTAAAGATCAAGATACTTGAGTGTGTGAGCTTTGTCACTGAAGGGTGAATTTGCACCCATATCGTTTTTCTTGAGTTTAATTCCATTTGTACTCCATCATTTTGAAAAATTGTGCTCCTCTGTGGGGTGAGTCATTGTATTTCAAGATAGGACACAAGACAGCAAACATTGGGGACATGCTTTGAAGAAGACAAAGAGGGTGGTGTCTTCTTCCCAAGGTATGTCACTTATGCTTATTGGGCTGGAAAACTGCAAATTATTATTATTATTTTTATCACTTCTTTGTAAGGGAAATCTAGCACCATTTTTTGGGTCTGTCTAGTACTGTAGGGGTACTCTCTAATGTACTTGACCTACTACAATGCTGGTATTTCGCTCCTTTTTAGCCAAGGTAAAATTGCTATGGGGGTATGTTTTTCTAGTTGGATTGTGGACCATCTAAGAGTAGACTAACAATAGAATATTCTAAGATAGAAGACCGGCATTTGGGAGGTGATTGATACAACTATCATGAAAGCGACACTTTGGGAATCTACATTAGATATATTCCAATGAATTTCCATTGGCTCTATCATTAGGGATTGGCTTGAGATCATCGGATCAGCTCCCTATGTGATGTAGACAACAAGAAGAGGCTTTGTATGTGCCCCCACACAAGAGAGCCAGAGTTAAAACATGTGTATTATGTGGGTTATTTTTGTGTCTTGTAAGGGGTGGGTTAATTTTGTAACAAGGACAATAGTGCCATGGGTTTATTTGGGTTTTAGTTATTGGGTTTTTTTTTGTAATAAGGCTTGAAAGCCAATGTTAGTTTAGGATTTTAGGCTAATCCCAAAACTGATTTTTAACCCCTTTTTTAAGGTCAAAACTTGTCTTTTTGGCTTGATTTGGGTGTCATTAGAGAGGTTATTTAGTTACTTTTATAATAAGACCAAGATTGTGCAAATCTGAGGTGATTTGGAAAAGTGTTGACCAAATTGATAAATAGGTATCAGTGAATGATCGAAATACTATTTTTAGAAGGTTGTGTTTTAGAAAGTCTTAAGTTTTAGTAGTCTAAAATTGAGGAAAGTGTGTTATTTAGAAGTCTTTTTGAAATTAGAAAGTCCTTATTAAAAGTTTCTTAACTGTTTTTAGAAAATCAAGTTTTTAGTAGTTTAGTTTTAGGAAAT
>JAOXJP010000015.1:5230454-5245949 GCA_025762735.1 Platanus orientalis | reverse complement strand
TATTACAAGGGTACTCACACATTGAGGGGGGGGAAACTGCCCCCCTTGCTTCTACGTGGCCCGGCCCCTAGTTACAGTTGGCGTGGCATATGAAAATCGAGTGATTTTTTCCTTATTTTGATAAGGTTGTCAGATATGATGCAAGTTTTAAAAGAGTTGGGCATCGAGGTAGAAAGGTACTCGATCGAGGCATCAAAAGGAAGAAGGCAAATACAAGAGACGTGATACTGGATGATGCAACAATATTCGAGTGCTTGACAACAAATAAGGGTGGACAAAGCCAGTTTACCAAGAACCAACAAGAGTTAAGTTCACTGCAAAGAATATATACGAGGAATGGCATCGTAGAAATCGACACAACGAAGAAGTCCAAAACTGAGAAACTCCAAGAATGCAAAGGCAAGGAAATACTTATGTTCTTGGCTTGATGATATAGCCTCGAGGCCAAGCAACAATGGAGTCAAGTTAGAGAAGTCATGTACCAGAGGGATACTGTCCTTTTAGGTGTTTATGATGGCAATGCATGAAAAAAATGCCATTGGCACGACACCTTGGGGACTTCTAATGGCTTGTCAAAATGAATTGATCCATGTTGATGGTCAAATTCTAATAAGGGATGAATTCGACAATGTGATTTGGAGAATAACACTACCTACGGTCGTAAGAAACCCAAGTGTTGTGGGATGACCATTTATTTAGAAAAGACCATGGCAGGTTAGCAAGGCATTCGATGAGAATGTCTATCAACTTATACAAAGTACAGAAGAAGTCGATTGTAAACACTTGAAGCGCCATAAACCTCCATATCAAGGTGAAGAGATATTTGAGGATAAAAATGTTCTACTACAAATGTTATGAGTCGAGTACGAAAGCTCATAAAAGGACAAAATTTTCCTATAATAAAAAAGAATCTAATGCAAAGGCTTATGTCAAAGGAAAATATTCATGGGCAAAAATGTACAAATAAAATGTTATTATCAAAAAATTATAAAGACTCATATCGAGACAAATAATGTTTGATGGCAAAAATGTCCTAATATATGAAACGATGGAAATATAAAAGCTCATATCATGACCATACTTTGTTTCTTAAGCATGGAATGGCTTAATGATAATTAACGTAAGGCATAGAGGTTGGTGATGAATAAAGGTAGAAAACAGGTTTCAGTAGAAACTATTTAACCTGTACATTGCTCCAAATCAAGGAGACCTGGATGAAGTGTATTTTTCACCTCTGTAGAGGTGACCTCAGGAATTGCTTTGAATGATGATTCAAAACCGAAGGAGCAAATGAAGGGGCTCAAGTCAGTGCCTCTCCCAATGAGTGCCCTTTTTTTAGAACCGTTGCGTGTATGAGAGACCAACTGACGTATAGAAGGGGACTATATCTCCAAAATTGCGGATAACACAACCTTCCTATCCGTAAAGCATTCCTCCACGATTGGAGAGGTACCCTAGGAAGATTTGGTGGATTCATGCAACCCCCAACTCCTTGAAATAAGGAGACTTGAGATGAAAAGACCATCCTCCAGCTTTGGGATGGTGGTTTGAGCGAGGGACATGGCATAAGAAGAAGATATTGAATGATATGAGCAAGAGAACTTGGGAACCAATTATAGGCCAGAAAGGGGAATTATCCCATTTAATAAGGTTTGAAACCGCCCTAGAGTTTCGAGGTCCTCCGACATGATTGTAGAAATAATGATGTGTGATTATGATGGAGAAGGATGAGAACAAGACGCTGCTTGGGGTGGGTATTTATAGACACGCAGAGATAAGGGTCACCACTGGGCGATGAAGATGGTTCGGTTTCCCTAATAAAAGTAGCCGTTTGCTCTGCATGAGGTCATCGAAAGATAAGTGAATCTTGGGAACAATTAACATTAAAAGATTTTTTTGCCCTGAAAGAGGCGTCGATTGGGGTAATTGAGTTAAATTAGTTACATTATCGAGCGTAAATCTTCAAAGCAACCAATGAGGTACACGTGGATAAGTCTGAACCAGAAGAAGTAGAACACATATGTCTAGTTAAGTTATAAACTAGACACGTGTGGGGGGGGTCATTTGTTGGAAGAATCTGGAAAATTCTCTTACAGAGGAAAGACACGTATTTTTTTTTTGTTAACTTAGAACACTTTCATTAAAGCGGAGACGTGAGACATGTTTTTAAATGATGTAAAATGTAAGAGTTTTCATTAAGGTACGTGTTATAATATTTGGTGTACAACGAACGTGGGTCATCATCCACACGAAGTAGATGAAACAGGACCATGACACACTCCACGATGAACATTCGACGTTACGATGGGGAATGAAGAAAATGACTATGGTGATGAGTGGAAAGTAACTATCTTACAACATGGGAAAGATGCTACAACTGCCACAATTGATTGACTCGGTATAAATAGGTGAGAAAAGGAATAAGGATCATCAACATCATCAAAATTTAGTCTATCTTAGGAGTAGGAATAGCGTAAAGTAGTTTGTAACTTGGTTCGAGAGGATTGAGCCTGGTTCATTTCTTGATTTTTATCATTGTGTTGCTTGTTGTTGAGGTGAGTGACTCAAACAGTGTTACCCCCTCTTTATTGAGTAAGATATCTGTATTGTGCTTTTAATTGTCATATCAATAGAAATTCTGTTTGATTTTCCTTTTTCTCCTCTTCGAGGGTTTCAAAAGTCCTCTTTGTTAAGGCATGTACCGAATATATCCCTTAACCCTAATTACCCAAGCCTGAGTCAAGGTGCAGATGAAGGAATTTCCCCCGACATCATCCTAAGGTGAGACTGATATTAGGGGCAACACATCAGCGCCGAAAAAGTGATTTACACTTTTTGGGGATGCTTTTCACTTTTTGGTGCTGATGTGTCAACCCCTGAATTCAATCTCACCTTAGTGTGACTTTAGTTGGTCTTACCAATTCCTCATGTAGTTTGGTCCATGACAGGTCAATCACATAGGCAGAAAATGTATATCAAGGGGGTTTTAGTAAATTCATAACAAATATTGACAAACTTTTGTTTTGTTTTGTTTTTGTTTTTTTTTTTCCTTCCCCTTTCAACCCCTCGTTAATTTTGCTGTTGTGTGGATTTGGTAAGTCACATGGTGCTTTTGTCAAAATTCTACTGCTGGAGTGGATTCATGAGAACATAACATGTAACTTGATGAAGCAATGTTTATCTTTTGAATGATGATCTGGACACACAACATGCTACCGATTATTAGTGAAAAGATGACACATGAAGTGTATATCCTTTGTGAGGTTCCTATGTTGGGGTTTGTCGGCAATTGTTTAATCCCAAACGGAAAAAATGAATCTCAAAGGTGTTTTGGTAAGGAGGAAGATTTTCTGCATTGACACAGGCCTGTGTAGGTGGCGTGCCATTGATTGACACATGATGTGTTCTTGAGTTTGGTGTCTTTTTTTTTTTTTTACACATGAACACTTTTCTGAACCCCAAACACAACATGAGTCGGCTTATAATTCACCATAAACACTATAGACACACTTATCATCACAGAATATTTTATTCCTTTTATAATTCCATAACAAGTTATATGTCACATTTAAATAACAAAAATCAATCATGATAATGGCAAATAAAAAATGTTTTACAATCTTGCTATTGTCTTTCTCTTGAGTTTGAACAAGTGATATTTCAATATGTAAGTTGAGAGGCCAACACAGAAACACGTTGCTTAGTAAAGGAAGCATTGCATAATATAGTTGAAGTTGGTGTTAGGACTTCTAGTCCATTTTCCAATTGGTAATAAGAATTATCTCTCTGTCTCTCTCTATCTTTGTGCATTCATATGGATGATGACCGCCATAAATCTGTTTAGAGGTTCAAGTTCCAGCAAACAAGAGCCCCTTTGTGAAAATAAAGCCATGGGGCCAAAATATGGGCTATCCTGTTAGAGCATTCACATCCGGTTATCTATAATTTATCTATTTTGCCTATTTTAAAAGTTACTTTTTCAATTTTAGATAACCACTTTTACAATATATCATACATAACACTCACTATTCTTCTACAACTCTATTTAATTCTTCTTTTTTTATTTGAGAGAAAATGATATTGACAGCTTTTAATGAACGTCATACATAAAAAAAAATAAATTAAGATATGCATAATGCTATAGTCACTCTCTATTAAAAAAAAAAGAAAAAAAGATATGCATAATGCTATAGTCACTCTATTTTTATAATAGAGAGTGACTATAACATTCTATATATTTTTTAATAGCATGCATAACCGGATGTAGGAGCTTTTGAATGAATCTCACATTTTTTGCTCACTATTTTAGAGAAAACGCTATTTTAAAGAACCGGATGCGAATGCTCTCACACGTCTAGGAACAATCCAAAAAGATAAATTTTCCAATATAAGGTGGGGGCAATGCGAAAATCAAGCAAACCAAAAGTGAGATGGGGCCCAACTTTCAATGGAGTCTCTGTCCGACCTATGTATTTTGATCACTACAATTAAGCTGCATTTTTTTTTTTGTTTAGGTTGGAATAAGGAATTGGGAATTCCAAACTCAATTCTAATTGTTTGGTGCACAATTTAAGGGGCAGAATATAAATTATAATAAACCTTTTGGAATTAAAAAATTAGGAAAAACAAGGGAATGTATAATAATAATAAATATTAAACTATATTGATAATAGTATATGACATTAATATTATTACAAGTGTAATACTAGTTTAATAGTAATAAACCCAAAAACCCTTTTACGACCCATATTGCATGTTAATGTCCTGTAGCAAATTTGTTAGAATATATGCTGTGGCGTAGATCATTGTTCCTCTGGGCCCTTAGAAATTGTAGTAACTTGAGTTGGCACGGTTTACAAAAAATAAGAAAGAAAGACGACCTGGCATATTTTATTGTCAGATTATTGTAACCCAAGTTTCAGATAGGCTGGCCCAAGGTTTCAATGGGCTAGAATGGGCTTGGTGTGGGTCTGAAGTCACCGGAAGTTTGGGCTAAGCTTGACCTTGGCATAGCTAGCTTGGGGGCTAACCCTTCAGTTAGTAACACTGACATGGAATTATTTAGTTATTTATCTTTTGTGAGAGAGATAAACATGGAAATTTTGAGGTTCAAAGATATAGAATCATCGTTTAATTTCAGCAAAATTTTCCTACTTTTTGAGTTCCAAAATAAAAATCAAGGAAAATATGATTACGGGGTGTCCCAGCTTGGGAGGGTTGGACCGAAGATAGACTTAACCTTTGGTTTTTTTTGTACAAAGTGACTGTTTACAAGACTCGAACTTGCGATTTTTATACAAGCAGTTCAAGTCATTTTCATTACACCAAAGCAATGACCCTTTCTTACCAAAATTATGATAAAAAAATATGGCCAAAAATATCAAAATTCCGATGATAATTTGATGTAAAATTTTCTTTTATCCATTTTTTTTTTTTGTTAACATATCAACCAAATCAACTCGATTAGTGGAAGGCGTGAGACTCCTAGAGGTTTATCACCATTGTTAAAAATCAACTTTCTTAATTTTTAAATCCCAAACGCTTATTAAAGAAAGGTGTAACTTGTGAGTTGACTTGTGAAGAAGTGACCGTATTTTAGACCATGTTGATTCAAGCCCTAGTGCTATAATTGCATGTAGGTGCTTATATGTATCCCATTTATGATAGGGAAGGAGTAGCTTGGAACTTTTATGTGATATGATTGAGAAATAAATAAAGAGTTGTAGTTTATCATCTTTATGTGGCTTTATGGTATGGATTTTATATGAAATATAGCTGATCATTTTTTACGATATTAGATCATACCTGCTTGACAGTGTCAAATTTTATACAGAAAAATTCTCATCGAAATTTCAATACAAATCAACCATACCAGTCTCTCTTTCTCTCTCTCTACACCCACAGTAGTTACTGTGGTGACAATGGCAAAATAACAAAGATGGTGGCCTACTCTTCTTTTTCTTTTTTTAAATTCATAACTCAAAACTATAGATTTGGGGTAGTTTAATGATGGTGGATGGTAGATATAAAACATTTACTATTTAGTATTTTTTAATTCCTTTAGAATAAAAAGAGGAACCATAAAAAAACAAGTGCTCACCAAAAATTAAAAAAAAAAAAGTTTTTTTTTAGTATACAGGGGGGCCTACATCAGCAACTGCTCACCTCACCCATCCTCCCCCCCCCCCCCACCTCAACCCAATCCCCAGCAGGTGACTCTACTGCATACTGCTCATCCTCTCTCTCCCCCTCAGGGTTGCGACCCTGGGTCTTCCCTATGGACTCACATGCTCTGCACCCAGGATAGTAGGCCCTACCCCCTTTGTGTCTCGGCTCATGGCGGTGCACAGTATTGTTGGTGCAGAGAAATGAGTCCCTTTACTGTGGAAGACAAATGCCTCAGCCACCCAAATTTGGGGTGTTGGCACAAAATAAGGTGTCTGCCCAAATCATGTGGTGTCGCAGGCAAAGGATCCTCTACAGTTAAAATTTAGGGTGGCAAGTGATGGAGGTGTTCCGAAAATTCAAAACTCCCATTCAGAATTATATTCTAAATCCTGTGAGACATGGCTTGCACAGAACACCATCACCGCTTGCTTCCAGGGTTTTTAACTGCAGAGGATCCTTTGCCGGTATCATATACTGGGGTGGTCTGCTGGTTAGCTAGTCACACCTTCTGCTAAACATTATAGTAAATAAATTTAAGATAAAATATAAAATAAAGTTTTCCTCACAGGGGGTGCAGGTCCCATGCATTTTTTGAGTGGGGCCCATATCCCCTGAAGGAACATTATTTCTGCTAACAATATTGTTCAACCCAATGGGAATGAAATAAATGTTCTGTCCAGGATTCGTTGTCCAGGACACAAGGGGACTTCACATGGAATAAAATGGACAGCGGTTGGATGAAATTTCCAATTCCCACCCAATTTATTCCATATGACGTCCCATGGTTTCCCGGACAGCAAATCCTGGACAGGCCATTTGCTCCCTAATAGGAAAAGTGTTTCCATTTCCTGCTTCTTGTGGAAATTTCAAGAGCTGTTTGTTTCTAATAACCTTGCCTCCCTAGTGACTGGATGGAAAATGGGGGCAGATCCTATATACCGGGAACACTGTTCACCCCTTCATAGGGAGTGTAAGCCCATGCACTTTTTACATGTGGCCCACACCCCCTGTGATGGGGCGAACGGTGCTCCCAGTGCAGAGGAATTTCTCGCATCTATAATACCATGGAATAACAGCTTAGTTGATATTGGGGGTCAATCCCTTCAACTGGTCAAGAATCTAAGCTAGAGCTCACTGCAACTCGTCTCATTTTGGTGTTTCATTTTTAGTCCATCTATACATGAAAACAAACATTTATAATTTTATCGTATCCAAACGTAAGCATATGAATCCCCATTGTCTCTTAAAATTAGTTTACAAACATGGATGCCCTCTTTCCTTGGTGGTTGAGGCATCCTCTCTGCTTGTGAGAGGTTATAGGTTCAATCCCATGAAATAGCAATCATTTGCAGTTTGTACAATAAGCCAATGCCACAAAATCACAGCTCCTCACTATGTTGCATCTTCAGTCAAGCTGGAATGACTTCCTATGACAACAGTATAGCCCATCTCGCTAGTGGCCGTAGCCCAGAAAAAAAAAAAAAAAAAAGGACCGATACTCTTGTCATTGCCAAAGAACCTTGTGTAAGGCTGTCAATCGGATTGGATTCAGCCTGAACTCAGCCCAAAATATTTTACATGTGTCCGAACTTGACCTGAGGTAGTCAGCCCGAGCTCAGCCCATTTTGAAACAATGGGTTTCAGGCCAACTTTGGGCTGCTGAATTGGAAACTCCTCTCTTAAATTTTGGGCTTATTTTAGGCCCATAACTACTTCCTAAATGCATTTTACTTGGGTGACCCTTTGTACCATTTGATGAAGACAAATTTGGAGCCGTATCCTCTGTGCCACGGTATGCCTCGGATACACAGTGGGTGGGGCCCTGCAAAAAATGTATGGGCCCCACCCCCTTTGTGTCTGGAGCATTCCGGGGCGCAGAGGATACGAGTCCGACAAATTTGTTATAAACATATAGACCCAACCAATATCCTTACCTAAAATAAATAAATAAAATAAGGGCATCAGAGCATTTTCTTCCATAAAAATCTTATTTGTTAACTACTTCGGGCAGAAAAGATGGGCCCAAACTCACCCCAACCCGGCCTATTTGACCGCTTACTGACAGCCTACCTTGGCCCATGGGTGTACATGGGGCCCATCCCAACAACAACCCAAGTTCCCTCAAGGGCCTCAACAATCCATTATCCATTTACAAAACGGCAAATAATCTGCTCCAGTTGTTTTTAAGCCTGTTTGTTCAGCACCCCATACGATGAAGACACGTAAGTATCATAAAAAGTAACTTAAATACATTTTCAGTAGCCAAAGAAGTCGTCGTCGTCGTCGTCTTCTTCTCTGCAAAACCCTAAAGTCTCAAAATTCAATTTTTCTCCTTTACGAAAGGATTGAAGAACGAAACAATGCAATCTATAAAACCCTTAACCGCTGCTGCTTCAAATCGTCTCTGCAAAATCTTCTTCAACAATTACTGCCATGGCTACCAAATCATGACCTCCGAACATCTTCTCTACTACAGCTTCACCTGCATCAGACCCATGTCTCAATCCACCTCAATCCCCAAAAAGCTCCAGAGGGTTCGCGACCATGGCTACGATAATTACATGGAAGTTCACAAGAAGATCCGCAAAGTCCTCAAATTCCAAGACATCATCCTCAGCCAACCAAGCCAGACAATCTGCATTTCCCAACTCGATTCCCTCGCTCGCCGCCTCGGCCTCAAGCAATTCGAAGCAGGTGCTTTTGTTCTCAAATTCCCCCATGTCTTCGAAATCTACGAGCACCCAGTTCAGAGAATCCTCTATTGTCGCCTCACCCGCAAAGCCACCCTCCAAATCGAGCAAGAAAATCAAGCTCTTCAGGCCCAGATCCCCGACGCTGTGACCCGTCTCAGGAAAATGCTCATGTTATCGAACACGGGTCGTCTCCGCCTTGAGCATATACGAATAGCCCGCCTCGACCTTGGCCTCCCTGAAGACTTCGAATTCTCTGTAATTCTCAAGTACCCACAATTTTTTCGATTGTTTGATGCGAAAGACACGAGGTCTAAGTATATCGAGATTGTAGAGAGAGACCCAAATTTGGCTGTTTGCGCAATCGAGAAGCTGAGGGAGAAAGAGTACAGGGAAAGAGGTATTGATGCTGAAAACATTCGTTTTTCCTTTGTTATCAATTTCCCACCTGGGTTTAAGATAGGTAAATATTATAAGATTGCTGTGTGGAAATGGCAACGGCTTCCTTACTGGTCACCTTATGAGGATGTGTCAGGTTATGATCTTCGATCTCTTGAGGCACAGAAGCGTATGGAGAAGAGGGCTATTGCAATGATTCATGAATTGTTGTCGTTGACAGTGGAGAAGAAGCTTACTCTAGAGAGGATTGCACATTTTAGGTTGGCAATGGATTTGCCCAAGAAGCTGAAGGAGTTTCTTCTTCAGCATCAGGGGATTTTTTATATCTCCACCAGAGGGAATCAGGGGAAGCTTCACACAATTTTTCTTAGGGAGGCATATAGGAAAGGCGAATTGATAGAGCCTAATGACTTGTATTTGGCAAGGAGAAAGTTGGCTGAGTTGATTTTGTTGAGTCCTAGGAAGGCAAATGTGGATAGGGAATTGTCTAACCGTGGTAGTGATAGAGAAGACGAAAGGAGGAACAGCAGAAGAGAGTATGTTGAGAATGGCTGTGGAGGCTTTATGGTTGAAGACAAGTTGGGGAAAGATGGGGAGTTAGAGGAGGATTCAAATTCAGAATTGGGTGAGGATTCTGACTTTATTGACAGTGAAAGTGATTGTATGGGAACCATAGGTGAGGAGGATGTTCATGTTAGTGAGTGAATAACATTATGGTTGATGGTTTGGATTATGTAAATCGCAGCAAATTTTAATCTTTTTACTCCCCTGCCCTTCAAAGCCCTCGATATAGTTCAAATCCAGTAACATGAGTTCCTTAGTATCACAATGACATTGTTAGGAAAAGTTTCGAAACTGAAGCAAAAAGTGTCTGGTTGTATCATCAAAAAGTCAATCCTTACGAAGATCTTTCCTCATTAAAAAAATAAAAAAAATCCTTATGGGGATCTTTTTTGGGTTATGAAGTAATATGGGTGAAAGGGACAAAAGAGAATCATTTTGAAAAGATCTGAATGCGAAAATGTATTACTCATTTCCAGTTGGAATGCTCTGAATTAAAGGAAGAGATTTTAAGAAAAGTCATTGAATTGAGGAGGAACGGATTTGATTTATACAATGGCAAAATGGCCTTGTTGTTTTTATAGAGCAAATATTGCTCTGAGTTTGACAATGCTCGACGATATTTTATAAGCAGGTAAGTTGAGATATGAAGGAGGAACAAACTAATTAGCATTTTCTCTTCATAAGTTAAAAATTGCTTAAAGTTTGAGCCGAAGCTGTTCAATGCTTGAATAAAAAGTTAAAAAGCTGTGGAAGTGGTCTTGCTCTGGACAGATACTTATCTTTTCTAGTGCCCATGCTTTCTTGTAAGTCACTTTTAGATAATCGCTTTTCTAATACTATTTGAGACAGTCATTATTTTTTTTCTGATACATGATAGAATCATTTTGCTCAGTTTGGAATATTTGTTGAGAAAAGTGTTTAATGCAGGAGAATTCTTCCATTGAATATAAGTTTATGATAAAAAGACCTTGCCAAATCCAGTACAAAACAACTGTTTTTAGAGTTTTTATTCAGTGAAAGTGCTTCCAAATATTTTAATTGTTAACTGAAGTTGCCTTAATAGGGAACATAGGTCATAAGGTGGATATAACACACTTGTCTAAAAAAGAAAAGTATAACAACAACAACAGCCTTATCCCAAGTCCCAACTACTCAGGGTTGGCTTCACTAATCCTGTCCTGCCATTCCCCTCTATCTAGGGTCATATCTACCGTTAATTCACAAGTTGTCATGTTTTATCCTACTACTTCAACCCAAGTAAATTTTGGACTTCTTCTTGTCCTTTTAGCACCTTCATTTTGATGTCTGGGGACCTACTCCCATTACCTCCTTGTTTGACTTTCTTTATTTTGTGAAATTTATTGATGATTTCTCCTGTGCTACTTGGATTTACTTGTTGAAATCAAAGAATGAGGTGTTTTTTAGTGTTTCAATTGTTTTACAAATTAGTTGAAACCCAATTTGACACTAAGATCAAGGTTCTTCGTTCCGATAATGATAGGGAATATATGTCTCATGACTTTTTCTCTTACCTCTCTTAGCATGGTATCTTCCATCAAACTATTTGTTTTGGTACTCTTAAGCAAATTGGGGTTGCTAATAAAAAGAACCAACATCTCATTGAGATCACTCATGCCTTATTGTTTTATATGCATGTTCTGCAAGTTTTTTTGGGTTGAAGTTCTTTATACTGCAACTTACTTGATGAACCGTATGTCTTCATGTATTTGAGGATTTAAACATCCCCTTGATATTTTTTTTGTGTTCTACTCTTGGATCTTCCCTTCATTCTAAAGTACTTAGTTGCATATGCTATGTATATGTTTTTAAATATGATCGTTCTAAACTTGACCCCAAGGCCCTTAAATGTATCTTTCTTGGGCATGCTCTGAATCAGAAGGGCTACAAATGGTATCAACCCTATACTCAGAAGTGCATTGTCTCCTTGGATGTCATCTTTTGTGAGTCTATTTCTTTTTTTTTTCTTCTATCTACCCTCATCTTCAGGAGGAGAGTAGAACTAAAAAGGAAGATGAGTTGGCTCTTCCTTTATCCATTCCTTTGTATGTTTTTGACGTTGATGGATATCATAGTCAGGGGAAGATATAAAAAGTAGATGTACCTAAAAAGAAAGATTCAGTGGCAACCAACTAAATGAAGCCTTGGGTAAAAAATTTCACTCATGTGTTTGTTTGACATAATAAAAAGTGAGTTGTTGTCCTTGAATCTCATGTGCCTCTTCAGTGTGTTCCCTCTTCTCCTGGTGTTACTTCTCTGGCGCGTCATGATGATTCTCATATTCCTATTGCTATCAAGAAGGGTACTCGATCTTATACACAACATCTTATTGCTAATCATGTATTTTATGACTCTTTGTATCTTGAGTTTAGGGTTTTTTCTACTTTTTTATCTTTTGTTTTTATTCCATGCAATATCCCAAACCCTATCTTAACCTCAGTGGAGAAAACCAATGGAATAGGAAATGCAAGCCTCAGAGAAGAGTAAAACATGGGATGTTGAGATCTCCAATATTGAAAAAACTTGTAGGTTGCTGATGGGTGTTCACTGTGAAACTATACCCAATGTCACAATGGAGAGATATAAGGCCAGATTAGTTGCCAAAGGCTATACACAGACATATTAGATTGATTATCAGAAGACCTTTGCCCCTACTGCAAAGATGAATTCAGTTTGTATTTTGATCTCTGTTGTTGCCAACCAGGGATGACCTTTGTTCCAACTTGATGTCAAGAATGCCTTCTTACATGGTGATCTCGAAGAAAAAGTTTATATGAGGTTGTCTCCTGGTTTTCTACACTCTACTAGAAAAAGGAAAGTATGTCGTTTAAAGAAAGCTTTATATGTACTTAAGCAATTTCCTAGAGCGTGGTTTGATAGATTCTGTAGTACCATGACCAAGAATGAGTATAGACAGTGCTAAGCAGATCACACCTTCTTTGAAAAGCATCGAAAAAGGGAAGGTGGTAGCTTTCATTATTTATGTGGATAATATTGTGGTAACAAGTAATGATAAGTGTGAGATCAACAACTTGAAAGCTTTTCTTGGCAAAGAGTTTAAGGTGATATATTTGGGGTCTCCTAGACATTTTCTTGGAATCGAAGTTGCTAGATTCAAGAATAGTATATTCATATCCCAACGCAAGTGTGTGTTAGATCTCCTCTAGGACTCTAGGATGTTGGGATGTAGACCTTGTGAGACTCTCATTGAGTCTAACCACCTCTTACAAGCCGACAAGGGACATTGTTTCATTGATATTGGTTGTTATTAAAGACTAGTTGAGAAGCTTATATATTTGACCTTGACTAAGCTAGATATCTCTTATGCAGTTGGGGTGGCTAGTTAGTTTATGCATTCCCTTACGACCATACACCTTGAGGCAGTATATTGTATTCTTAGATATTTGAAAAAGAATCTAGGTCAGGGACTCTTGTATGGTAGATGACAGGACCTCCATGTTGAAGCCTTTACAGATACAAATAGGGCAAGATCAATGACTGACAAGAGATTCACTTTTGGCTATTGCATGTTTGTGGGAGGTAACCTTGTCACTTGGTGCAACAAGAAGCAATCAGTTGTAGCAAGATCAAGTGCCGAAACAGAGTTTCAAGCTATAACACACAGGATCTGTGAGGTGCTGTGGATTTGTAGTTTTCTTAGAGAGTTGGGCCTTCACTCCCAAGTTCCTATGAGATTGTACTGTGACAATATGGCCACAATTAGCATTGCCCATAATCCTGTCCAGCATGATAGGACCAAATACATTGAGGTTGACAGACACTTCATAAGGAGAAGTTATAAGCTAAGCAAATATGTATTATTTTTGTGAAGACTAAAGATTAGTTGGCTAATGCTCACCAAAGGCTTATGTAGTCTAGTTTTAATAGAATTGTTGGTAAGTTGGGTATGTACAATATCTACATACCAACTTGAGGGGGGAGTGTTGATGTGTATGAGAGAGCAAAGATACAATTCAAGAGGGTGTATATGTCTTTAGTGGGTATAAATACCTATTTTTGTATTGATGTTTTTTCTCTTATGAATATACACTATACATATGTGAGAGAATTCAATACTTTCCATGTGGTTTTCTCTCTTTCTTCTTTTTCTTCTCTCTTCTTCTTCCTCTCTTTCCTTGGTTCTTGATCAATTACTCGAAAAATCAACTCTTTGAACTCTAATTTCCATGCAGTTGTGGGATAGACGAGCCCATATGAATCAACGACAAATACATCAATTTCATTGAGAAACAACCACTATTATCTCTAGACCAGATGGGAGTATCCTCTTCCAGACTACTCACCTGGGCCCCTTCTAGGTGATGAGAAAGATCTGTAAAAATCCTAATCTCCCAATTATTTAAAGGGCAATGGAAATGGAAATTCCAACAAATAGGGCCTTGGCTGAAAGATTTGTGGGCCAGAATCAAGCCATCTTTTTCCAACGCTATATCAAAGAGAGTTGGAAAATCCTCCTTCAACGAGGAGGGCACACACCGTGGGTCCTTCCAAGAGTGAATGATTTCACCATTCCCAACTTTGAAGGTGAACCCTTGAGAGAGAACACTATACTTGCTGAGGATGACTTTCCACAATCCCAAGCCATAAGGACCCTCAAGCACGTCACTTTTCAATCCCAAATCTTGAACCCCAAGTTTTGCAGCGATAACCCTCCACCATAGAGCATCTCTTTTGAGGCCGAATCACCAAAGGCGCGTATATAGAAGTGCCCTGTTCATAAACTTGAGCGGCTTGATACCTAAACCACATTGGGAGACCGGTTGACAAATCTTATTCTATTCAACCAAGTGAAGCTTTGCCTTTCTATGCCCAGAATCCCAAAGGAAGTTTCTATGGACTTGCTCCAACCTCTGTAAAACAGAAATAGGAGCCAAGAACAAAGACATGAAGTATATGGGCATGCTAGAGAAAGCACTTTTGATAATAGTTAATTTACCCCCTTCATATAAAAACCTGCCTTTCCAAGTAGAGAGACGCTTTTCAAAATTTTCAATAACAGGGTCCCATAAGGCCTTTGAATGGGACTTGGCTCCCAAAGGTAGCCTTAAACAAGTCACCGGCAGCATTGAGATTTGGCACCCAAGGGCCTCCAAGGAAAGCAACCGGGATAACACCAATAAGCTTACTCTTGTAGGGGGGTTGGGTAATCTTTAAACCGGAGGAGGCTTCAAACATGAAAAGGAAACATGTGGACTGTGGATCCCAGGTATCCCCTCAAAAGTGGCGTTTTTCATGTGGACTGTTTTCCTTGATAAGATTCTCACATTTGATCACCTTCAGAGTAGGGGATGCAATTTGACAAACAGATGTGTGATGTCTCTAGGGGAGGAGGAGACCGTGGACCATCTCTTTCTTCACTGTGCTTTGGGGCATATGGTCTAGAGTTTCTTTCTTTCTCATCTTAAGATTTCTTGGTCTTTTCCCTCCCGCTTCTGTGAGCTAATCCTTGGTTGGCGGATTCAGGATTTGTGGAAGGAAAGAAACTCTAGGATTTTCGATGGAAAGTCAAGGAGTGTCGAGGAGTTGATAGTTCACATTCACAACTCTCTATTGGAATAGATGTCTATCAGGAGTGATTTTGATGAAAGAGGGTGGGATATCATTTGGGGAGAGTAGTTGCTTGTGTTTAGCTTGG
>JAOXJP010000015.1:5210752-5227625 GCA_025762735.1 Platanus orientalis | reverse complement strand
TATATATATATATATATATATATATTAATTATCTAGTGATTTTAGGTTGAGAGAGTAAAATAGAGAGGAAAAGTTTTTAGGGATAGAAAGATGAGATGTAGAGTATATCTTTGGTTTAAAAAGAATGAAGAGAAATACTACGTTGGCACCTCTATACTTGTCAATTTGAGATAGGAGATATAATTAGGGAAATTGGTATATTTATTTTCTTTTTTTATTAGAAAGAAAGAATTTAGGGGAGAGGAGGGAGAATTCTACTTTCAAAATGAAATTAATTGAATATAGGGAATTTAAGAGGTTTTTTTTATAGAAAAGAGAATGTTTTAAGAAATTTTGACAATAAATGTACTAACATTTTCTTTTAAATAAAATATGAGGAAATTCATTAGGTGTGCTCACGTGGCACCAAGTGAATGAGATAGAATAGAGGCTTAGGACTATTGTTTTAGTATATATAAATGAACCAGTGTAAATTTCGCACCGACAATGTAGTTAGGCTATATTCATATAAATTATAATAAGATGTAGCATGAAAGAAAAATAATGTTCAATGTTAATATTAAAATATAAAATGACCAAATGATCAAAAGTTTTTTTGACAAACTCAATCATAACTTACAATGAGATTAGAAGCGGAATTATTTGGCCAATTTTAAGACAACATGCCATCACTTTTTTGTTTGAATAATTTTATGTTTTTATGTTGAAAGGAGACATAATATTTGAAGACTTTGGTTGAGGGTTTGTACCATATAACATATGGAGTTAAAACGTGATTGCATGTTTAAAGCATGCTTAATGGTTAGTTTATTAATACCTAAACAAAACAACTACAATCTACAAATTAAGGAGATGGTACAAAAAAAACTGTACAAGAATACTACCGATTCTGAAGAAAATGACAAAAGAAACAATGAATCATAAGATGCCAGCTTATTAGAGAGGTATGGAACCTATCATGCTTTGATTTGGTACGAACACCCCTTGAATGAATAGGTGTGAATGGTGTCAAGGGTGGCCACATCAGCGCCAAAAAAGTGACTTACACTTTTTGAGGGGCGCTTATCACTTTTTGGCACATGTGTCAGTCTCTAACTCCATTCGCACCTATTCGTTCATGGATTATTCATACCTAATTCTTTGGGGAACCTATCACATGCATTGCTTGGGTTGGGTTATGTGAAACATAGTAATTAGGTCTCAAATAATTTAGTTGAATTATTACAATCAAGGTAATGGAGTCTTTACCAACAAAAAAAAAAAAGAAGTAATGGAGTGTGTCATTATAGTGCTAGTTATGGAATTAAAAGCACCAAGACTGTAGGTGGCTCATGAATTTATTCACTTTATCATGTAACGAAATGATAGGTTACACCCTTTAAGTATTGCAGTAAAGAATGCCATTGCGTTGTGATTATATTATATTCGGAAATGACTCAATGATCAACCTCAACCACATTAAGAGATGAAAATGATCTCTTTGAGATGAACCCTAATGTAGTTCTTAAACATCAAAAAGGTGCTTAGAGATAGAAACAGAGTGCTATGATCTTTAAAGAAAAATGTCTGTGTCATGTGAGCATGCGAGAAGAGCCCTAATGTGATTCATAATATCCACTAAATCCTAAACAGGACTACTAAAGAAAATCAACTCCGATTTTGTATGCAAAATATTTTTTACCTTTGCTGCTAAATCAATAACCAAATAGCTTGAGGCACCAGGCAAAAAGTGCAAAACAAGTGAAATTAGGGAACATATGAGAAAAGAAAAAAAATTGAGCAAGAAGTTGATTATGAAATTTTAAAGTACATGCTATTTCTATAGTCAATTGTATATATTAATTAACAAACCATCATATATTCATTCTTTTAGCCAATCTATCAGTTGTCTCTCACATAACTATGAACTCTACATGGGAAAGAGTCTCACCAACTAGTCATATTTAAAGCAGAAACTCTATGGGCTAAAGATGGAAAAATGTACAAATCTATTGGAGCACTTAAATGTGTTTAATAAACTCTTGGATCAACTACACAAAGTTAATGTCGAGGTGGAAGAAGAAGACAATGCCCTTTTGCTTCTTACCTCACTTTTTTATTCATACAACAACTTGGTGACAATGTTACTGTTCGGGAGAGAAATAGTAAGCCCAGAGGGCATCATGACATTACTCCAATCTAATGAGATTAGTCGATTAAGGGGAGACCAAATTTTAAAGGAGGTCAAGATTTTAGGTTGGTTGGTTAGGTAGATAATTGCAAAGGGCAGTCATTTGTGAGGGAGTTTAGGAATAACAAATCTAGATCCAAGTCCAGAAGAAAGTGCAATGTGCAATGTTTTCATTGCAAAAAATATGACCACATTAATAGGGATCGTCCAGAATGTGACTTTTCTTAATACAGTTGGTAAAAGAATATGATAAATACATTGGAGATGTTCTCATTGTTTCTAAAAATATATACACTTTTTCTCATGATGAATGGATATTAGATTCAAATTTTCTTATTCATTTATATTACAAGAAAGAATATTTGATACGTTTCAAGAGAAGAAAACAATGTTGTTTCTTTAGGTGACATGGTCACTTGTGATGTCATGGGTGTTGGGATGGTGGAGATCAAGATATTTGATAGATTAAACCGTACTTTGGGGTGGTGTGGCATATGTCTCAAAGATGCGAAGGAATCTAATATCCCTATATTGATTGGATTCTAGGGGTTGCAGGTATTCAATTGCAGGTGGGGCTATAAAAATCACACGTGGTTGCTTGGTCTTGATGAAGGGAGAAAAGTTTGATGGTTTGTATCAGTTAATAGAGAATATGGTAATTAATGATGTTTTTTTGACCTCGATGGATAACTGGAGATGGATTGCACGAAACAACAAAATTCTTGTGTAGGGTCTTTTTCGTAGTTGGAGTAAAAACAAGTATTGTGGTTTTCCAGGTGATAGACAATGGTGAGATAATTCATACAGTTGGAGATGACGAATCAAAGTATCTCTTTGGAGTTGACTAGGTGAGTCAACACGGGACAACTATATATGTGCATTGGTTGTGTTATGATCAAGTTAAACAATGTCAGGATTAAATTGTTTCGATGGTATGTGTAGTAGTGGTTCTTGAAGGAGCAATGGTTATTTGTGGTGGTAACAAATAAAATATAATTCAGGTTTGAGGTGGAGAGTACATTCTAAGTATATATGGTGCATAGTTCATTAAGAAGAACAAGTGCATTTTTTCTCCAAGGTAATTCTAAAATGTGGTTAAGGTGGAGTGTGGTGCACATGTTATAGGTTTTGTGTCTTGACAAAGATACAAGTGAAACAAACTTCTACAAGAAATCTTCAAGATGACTACAAACATGCCAAGGTAGATGGAGATTGTTGAGTTTTGACAAATTTTGAGGCAAAATGAAATTTTTTATGAAAGAGTTGTTTCCTTTTCCAACAAGAAAAAGTGGAAACATGGTATGCTTTTTCATGGGCTTCACTAGACTAAAACTCTATATTATCTCTATATATGAGATTTGAAAATTGAGGAATATAAGTCTTTTCTCTTAGGTTTTCTCTTTAAAGGGTTCTTTTACTGTGAGAAAACAAGGCCTTGTCAGGGTTGTGAAAGAATGTGAGAAATAGATTTTTTCCAAGATTCAATAAATGAGGGAGAAGGGTATTATAGGATTTAGGGCTTGGGTTCAAGGGTCAAAGCTTGAGCAATAGAGCTTTGTACTTTTTTTTTCTTTAATTTTTCTCATATAATGGAAAATGGATATCCTTTGTGGATGTAAGGATTTTAACCGAACTAGATAAAAATCATTGTCTTGTATGATTGTTGATTTCGTTATTGTTGTTTTATTTCTATTGCATAAATTGTAAATGGCATAAGCTCATATTATCACGTGGAATTTCAAGATCATTTATGATGTTGTGCCAACATGTTGCACGACAGATGATGACACAGTGGTCTCGATTATGATGTGATTATTAAAAAAAAAATTACAAAAGCAACTCAAAGATGGGAAGGGGGGAGGGGAATAAATTAAAAAGGGGCAATTTTATCATTGGATCAAATGAGAAGGACCAATGTGGTCCCAAGCCCAGCAACATCAGCTACAAAACAAGAAAAATACTACTAAACAAAACGACCCGTGCGAGGGAGTTGAGTTTTGGTAAGGAGAGTGATGGAGATCAGCGTTGTTATTGGTTTGAAACAACCACCCAAACGTATGTTTCCGTGGAGGAAAGGTTAAAGTCGTCGTCCCACTGTGTGTTCCGTTTATCTATCTATCCATCTCTCGTCCGCTAACTCTATTAAAAGAAGATAAAGCTCATGTAAGAATCCAAAGATGGGAAGCATGGGAATCCAATGCCACGTTACGTAACTCCCCTTACCCTATCAGAATCCAACTTCTTCAACGCCATCAGTCACCAACCCCTCTCTCCCTCTCTCTCCCTCCATATACAAATCTTGTCTCATTTCATGCTTTTTTCAAGTTTTAAAATGAAGTGGGCTCGCCGCCATTAGACCTAATTTTACCAAATAAAACTAACCAAAACGAGACTTCTGTTCTTTCTCTCTGGGTTCTCCTTTTCTTTCTTTCCCTTTCCTTTCTGCTTTTCCTTTTTCTGTGATTGTGTTTGTGAAGTGGGTTTTTGAGTAGTGGTTGAGAGAGAGAGAGAGAGAGAGAGTAACAAATGGGTAATTCGTTTGGATGCTCGGCGTCGGGAGAGCGATTGGTATCGGCAGCGAGAGATGGGGATTTGGTGGAAGCGAAGATGCTTCTGGAGTTTAACCCATGTCTGGCTAAGTACTCCACTTTCGGCGGCCTTAATTCCCCTCTCCACTTCGCTGCCGCCAAAGGCCACAACGAGGTATTTCCTTCATCTTCCTGTAATCCCTTTTCACCATTATCATATTTTTGTTCTTCTGAGATCTCTTGCTTCGCATTCCCATTTATTTATATTTCTTTGTTATTATTTTTCTTAAGATTGTTGCGCTATTGCTCAAGAATGGTGCGGACGTGAATTCAAGGAACTATTGTGGGCAGGTAAATTTTGATTTTTTTCTCTTCACTTCGTTCAATTTGGTTGGGAATTTAATTGAATTGATTTTTGATTTGTTTTCGTTAGAGTATAAGAGTAAATGAAACTTTTGGGAATTGATTCTATTATCCGATCGGTATTGTACTAGATTGAGTTTGATACTTTAGATTCAGTTTTAGTATATTAGAGTTCCTAATGAGAGAGATCCTGATCCATCCTTGTTGGATCTAATCACTGAGTGGTTTCTTTTTTGCATTGAAGACCGCATTGATGCAGGCTTGCCGGTATGGTCACTGGGAAGTTGTACAGACTCTTCTTCTGTTCAGAAGCAATGTGAGTTGTCTCTCTAAGTTTCTTGGTTTCTCAGTTTTAGTATTTTCTTTGTGAATAATTTTTAAGACCCTTGTGGCAGAATTATTAATTATTTCTATTTTCTATGTCTATATATATATCTGTAACTGTTTATTTATTTATCCAGGTTACAAGAGCAGACTATCTCAGCGGTAGGACAGCGCTCCATTTTGCAGCTGTTAGTGGGCATGTTAGATGCATAAGACTCTTAGTGGCCGATTTTGTCCCGAGTGTTCCCTATGAAGTTATCAATGCTCAGACAAATGGTGATAGAGGCGACGGTTCTAATATGAGGACCAAATACGACCAATTGTATGTGCTTTGTTTCCTTTCTGTTTCTCTTCTTTCTTGGTCTAGTTTATAAGTATATGTTTAGGTAGTCTAAGATAAGAAAACAAAATTAATAACTAAGGGTTGGATGACTCTTTTGTTTTTTTTTTTCTTCTTTTGTTTGTGAGATAATCGACTACAATAAGTTTGTATTCATGTCCAATTTTAGCAACTTTCAATGTTATAGAATCTGCCTCTATGTAATTGGTGCTGTCAAAAAACATCGACCCTTGTTCTCTGTTCTTGCTCGTTCTCCAAAACATCTGTTTTGAGACAGTTATACATGTCCAATGCAGTGCACTTTCTAAATTTGTGAACAAGGCGGCAGATGGTGGTATAACTGCTCTTCATATGGCTGCACTAAATGGGTACTTTGATTGTGTACAGCTTCTACTTGACATTCATGCAGATGTCAACACTGTGACATTTCACTATGGAACGTCAGTGGATCTAATAGGTACTTTGTTGTTTGAAACTTGATTGCATGTTCTGTTAAATTTGTTCATTGGTTGCTATCCAATTATGGCATTAAATTCTTTGTAGGAGCTGGAAGCACTCCTTTGCATTATGCTGCTTGTGGAGGGAACCTAAAATGCTGTCAGGTGAGATACTTTAAAAAAAAAAAAATCTTACTACTTTCTGTACCAGTTTGTTGGTTTCTTGAATTTGAATAACCTCCCCCCCCCCCAAAAAAAAAAAAAAAAAATTCCTGCAGATCCTTCTTGCAAGAGGTGCTAGTCGATTGACATTGAACTGCAACGGGTAATGTCTTAGATAGAATCTAATTCTAGTGGGTGATCTTTAGCTGTGTTGCTGGCTTCTTTTCTTCTTGTAAATGCACCATGCTTGATGGGAATTCATACTTCCTTTCAGTTGGTTGCCACATGATGTTGCAAGGATGTGGGGGCGTCATGGGCTTGAATCACTTTTGGCACCCAATTCTGACTTGGTAGTACCAATATTTCCTCCATCCAATTATCTGTCCTTGCCTCTGATGAGTGTGCTTAATATAGCAAGGTAAGGTATTTTCATAGCTACTTTTCTTAATTTTTAAAGTGGTTCATTAGTTCTGCTACTGGCTGAATGCCATTTTTTAACGAGTGTGGTGTCCTTTTACTCTTTTGGTTACAGATTTATCCTTTTAAGAGTTGAACATGTTATATTTTCGTGTGCTTGAATGTTTCTATAGCATAAAAATATAGGGTATTAGTGAAGGTAAATATCAGTTGGGTTTTAAGCCTCGAAGATTAGGAACTCTAACAATTTTGCGCCTTGTTTAACACACTGACCATCCAAAATGATTAAACACCAGATACAAATCTCTAATAACAACTCACTCAATTCAAATAGGGGAAAAAATGTTTACAATTCAAATCTACACTCCTATATATGGACTAAGTAATTAAGTCCTAAGAAAACACAAATATTAAGTAATATAATTCATACAGTAAAACTAATATGGAAACTGATTCTTAATCACACTTAGACAATGGTAGAGTTACAGGCCTCCCTAATCTAAATTGTAGAACTCTTCATATAGGTAAGGTATTTTCACAGCTACTTTTAAAGTGGTTTAATATATCTGCTACCGGCTGAATACCGTTTTTGAACAAGTATGGTGTCCTTTTACTCTTTTGGTTACAGATTTATCCTTTTTAAGAGTTGAAAATGTTATATTTTCTTGTGCTTGAATGTTTCTATAGCATAAATATTGGGTATTATTGAAGGTTAATATTCGTTGGATTTTGTGCCTCGAAGATTAAGAACTCAACAATTTTAAGCCGTAGTGAACACAATAGCCATTCAAAATGATTAAACACCAGGTAAAAATATCTAACAACTAAACTAATATGGAAACTGATTCTTAATCACACCTAAGCAATGGTAGAGTTACAGGCCTCCCTAATCTAAATTTTAGAACTCTTCACTATTTCCTAAATTCAATGAAAGCATGAATTACTAAAGGATTGAATAAACATGGTTCAGAAAATTTCTGGAAAGATGAAAACAAGGATTTAACTAAAATAAGGTTTGGTTCCTTGGATTTTCAATTTAGGATTAGGGAAATCGAATCTCAGCCTTTTAAATCACCAACCAACACAAGAACACAGAAGAAGTAGAAAAAAGATTGAAACACTTGGTTCCAAGGCTTCTCACCAAGGACATCCAAGATCTTGGCTTCTCACCAGGGGCAATCATAAACCCAAGGCTTCTCACCAAGGGGTTTTCCCTTCTCAGGAAAAGAGAGGCTGTCGTCAACTCCTAAGAGTCTTCATTCCTTCCTTAATTTCAAAAATAAGATCTCTTACAGCTTATGTAGGTGATGCCCTACTCGTAAGATACATGGAGTTCTCAGAAACACCCCAAAACAAAAACCAATATGACATCCATGTCCTATGACTCTAATAATAGAAAAGAAAACATAAAAAACAGGAAGATGTAGACTCCAATAGCTCTAAATATAAATTCCAAGTGATGTCCTCCATGGTTGCACACATGTGGGCCCCACATGGGATATGGCTCTGATGTCCGCATCAGTATGGTAATACTGGAGAGGAATGAAGGGAAGCAGGGGTTTCTCAACTGTTGGAGGCTAAAATCACCTATTGTTCCCAGTCTTTGGTTTGCAATTTAAGGAAAAGAGAGGAAGGGAAGTGTTGGTAGCAGAATTTTGAGAGTTCTCGTAGAAAATTTAAAGATATTTTCTGCAAGTGACATAGAACTTCATAGAGTAAAATTGCACAAGTTTGTCGCAGAAGAACAGAACAATAATTATACGAATGATCGCAGAACATCTAGATTAGTTCTGTGATGGTTGCAGAACCAACACAAATGTCTTTGCGAGTTGGTCACAAAATACTAAAAGCAAGGTTATGTGATGAGGACATGTGAGCATAGTGGGGCCACACATGGCCCTGGTGGGGTCCACGAATGAAGCTACACAAGGAGGAACATGAAAGACACAAAGGACCCTGATATGGAGGCTTTAGATTAGTTCTATTAGAGTATATTATTTTATTTCCTGTTTTTTCATTAATTATTAAAGTAGGGATGTAAAGGGTATTAGGGTTTTTTAATATAGGGTATATTTGAAAGTATGTAATAAAGCCTAATCTAGGCTTGCTAGACCAGCACAAAAGGGGTTGACGTTTTTGGCTTTTTTTTTTTGGTTTCTGATTTTGAAAACCTACCTAACGTGGGATTATAAGAAGGGTGGGGGGGGTTCCTCTTTGTTCAGGAGATGAAGTTTAATAAAGAATATTGGCCTCTTTTCTTGCTGCTCAAGCTTCACACAGCTGCAAGTGTTTTCATCAAGTTTTGTACCAAAGCTTGTGCTTGATTGGTGATGGTCAAGTAAACTGAGGTTGGTGATTTCCTCACAAGTACAAACCCTCTTCTTCTTCTTCCTCTTTTTTCTCATACTTTTCTTTTTGTTTACATGCTGCCCAACTTGATACTCCTCCAATCTCCCTTTTAAACTCCTCCATGAAAACTTCCCTTGACTTTATCACTGTCAGCCAGACCTAGGCCCTTGGCGCTTTGATTTTTTTTAATAAACCCATTCCTTTAAGCCAAACTCTGCGT
Organism: Platanus orientalis; assembly: GCA_025762735.1. Lineage (NCBI taxonomy): Eukaryota > Viridiplantae > Streptophyta > Magnoliopsida > Proteales > Platanaceae > Platanus > Platanus orientalis. The sequence goes on along the minus strand of JAOXJP010000015.1, from coordinate 5,218,315 downwards.
AGCATCACATCCTCTTCCCTCCACTGATTCCCTTCCATAAACTCATGAACCATCTCCAAAACCATCTCTAAATCCTTCAACCTTCTGCTGTCCCTTTTGTTATTTTCCTGGAATGGTTTTTATAAAAAAGCCAAAGTATTATATCCCCTTGTACCTGCAGTCACTCCTAACATACCTTTCCCTGTTTTTTTTTAATCAAAATCCCACCCCAGGTCTTCTAGTACCCTGTGGCAGCAACACTTGTGTTGTTTCATCTCTAAAACTCCCTTCGGAGGTCACAACTGCTGGTGATCTAAGGACCTTATATTAGTAGCCTGAATACCCATTACATACCCCTTTGTGGCTGCTCTTAGAGCTCCATCTGTGGTGCTGATTCAATTGGGGGAATACCACTTGCATACTAGCTTTCTGATGATATTTTCAAAAGAATGTGACTTGTGGGATTTGCAAAAATTATTCTTCTATGTGATTTGTGTATGTTGCTGATCAAGAGACCTTGTTGCTGTTAAAGTTATTAGCTGTGATACTTTATTGCTGCGTGGAAATAGAAGTGTTCACTCACTGTTTGCTTATATGCCTGAGAGGATGTTACTATGAGGGAGTGATCCATTGCTGGATTTCTGGGTGCTGGAAACCTTTATTAACCTGATTGTGTGTGTGGTGGACTACCTAAGGAAGCTCAACTGCTGGACAGAATAATTGCTGAAGTTTATGATGCTGGAAACACAGTCCCTCTAACTCTTTTGGTTTGTACTGCATCATTATGTGAGTGGATCGCAGAACACTGGGTCATATTTCTGTGGAGTGGGTTGCAAAGCATAGACTAGCAAAGCTAAAACAGTTTGCAGAACTCCATGAGTGGGAATAGAGCAATGTTTCAATCCAATAGAAGTCTATTGGCACAATTAACTACCAACTTGACATCATCATATCTTCCAACATTAGCACAGGGAATAGAAATTCAACTTTATTAAGGAAAATCAGGACTCCACTATTTCGTATAACTCAAATCCCAGAAATTCAGGGATTAAAGAGGATAAAAGCAAAACTTCCAAGATGAAGTAGGATTCAATCCCAACCATTGATCGAGCATCTGATGGTTCAAGAGAAGGTATGAATTGGAACCAACACCTATTTGGTTTAGGAGACATGATTGATAAGTTTGGTCACATTAGGATTTGTCTTGCGTAAGTCTTATCAGTAATCAATCCTATCACATTAAGGATTGATCAAACCCCCACAAAGCATAAAATAAAAAATAAAAAAAAAGATATTTTTATTCACATTGCTTTTTGCATCCATACGCATGGAGTTTGAGGCAAAAGAATCTCTCGAGCATCAAGAAGACCATAGGACATTAATGGAGTCTGCAAGGTAATACCCAAGGGTCTATAGCATATTCTTCTTCAAGTTCTAAGATATATACGGGTTTTCTCATAGAACCTTTTGATTTGTACTTACATATTACAAATCAATAAAATATTCAATTTCTAACAACTACTTTATTCTTTCTTCATTGATGTTATTAGTTTTGATCAAAGATTCAGAGGTTGCTTTCTCCCTAAAATGGGAAAAAAACATAATTTTAACAAGCTCAGGATCCAGGATTGGAAAGGTAGAATCCTCCATAAAAATAAAAACTCTGTTAACGTAGATAGGTAATTTGATACAGTATGGAGGGAGTAGGGCTCTCAATCACGCCGAGCTGAGATTTGCCTGAATTTAACCTGAAAATGTTTTATCCCAGCCCAAGCCCAAACTTGGCCTGAGGTGATCAGTCCAAACTCCAAACTCAGCCTGTTTTAAAACAATGGGCTTCGGGCTGAGTTTAGGCTGCCCGAATTAAAACTCTTTTCTTAATTTTGGGCTAATTTTAGGCCCAGAATTGCCCCTAAATGCATACTATATGGGCTTTTTTGGATAATTGACACTTGGACTTATTGATGACAGTAAATTTGTAAAAAATATATGGATTCAAAAAGAATAAAAAAAAATATAAACCTAATATCAACATATAAATAAAATGATTATTTGTTAACTAGTTTGGGCCGGGCCTTGGGTTGAACTTGAGCTTTCCCAAACTCAGACTGAATAAAACTTCGGGCCTAAAAGTTGGGCCCACATTCAGCCTAGCCCAAATTTAGGTTGGCCCAGCTTGACAATTTTTTGAGCTGGACATGTGTTGGATGTTAGGCCAACACAGCCCAATTGACAGCCTTAGGAGGGAGGGGACATAACGGCAAGCAAAGGGATGGAAAGATAAGACATATTGGACTGGAAGGTCAAAAGTGTTAATTGATTCGGAGGATATGGAAGGGGATGAAGGGGAGAAGTGAGGGTAAAGGGGTCTTTTTGTTAGAGACCGAACAAAGGGAAGGCAAAGGAGATAATATGTAGAAATCTGGAGACATTTTGGTCCAAGAAGAAAGGGGTCATATCAAGTGGGACAATTTAGGAAATGGGGAGTCTTCGAGGGTAGGGATGGAAATGGGGATGATGGGGCTTAATAGGATGGGAGATCGGGAGTGTGGTGTAAGTCGGGGTCCTTTGGAAAATGGGGAAATAAAGGTATCTCGATTCTCATAGAAAGTTGCCATGGATGATTAGCTTTAACGACGATTAAAGGTGATTGATCAACAACACATTTCGTTAGGAAATTGAGCAAAGGACTAGAAGGTTGGGGGTGAGAGTGATTGGGACCTATTTGAAAAAGAACATGAGGAACTGATAAACCTAGTAGCCAGGGGAAGATAGAACAAGCATTTTTTCCCAAAGAGAAATATGTAGTGGCAACCAACATGTGTTTATTCGACATAACAAGAAGAGAGTTGCCCCTACTCCTAAATCTCATGTGCCTCTCCAACCGGTCTCCTTGTCTCCACAACCGATCTCTAGGACTCTGGGATGTTCAAATGTAGACCTTGTGAGACTACCATTGAGTCTAATCACTGCTTACAAGTAGATAAGGGCAACTGGCTCATTGATATTGGTTGTTATCAGAGAGAAGTTGGGAAACTCATAGAATTGACCTTGACTAAACCAGACATTAGTTATGCAATTAGGGTGGTCACTCAATTTATGCATGCCTGTACGACAAGGAACCTTAAGGTAGCATATCACATCCTTGGATATTTGAAAAAGAGTCTAGGTCAAGGACGCTTATGTGGCCAACGACAGGATCTCCATGTTGAAGCCTTTACATATGCAAATTAGGCTGGATCAGTGACGGACAAGAGATTTGTTTTTGGCTACTGCACTTTTGTGGGAGGTAATCTTGTCACCTGGCGCAACAAAAAGCAACCAGTTGCAGCAAAATCAAGTGCATAAGCAGAGTTTCGAACCGTGACACATGAGATCTGTGAGATGCTATGGATTTGTGACTTTCTTAGAGAGTTGGGTTTCCACTCCCAAGTTCCTATATGGTTTTATTGTGACAATAAAGGTGAGTGCAAAATGAGATATATGGGTTTCAAAATTCATTTTTTGAAACAGGCGCTACTTTGAAAAAAAAGGTGGATGACTATAACAGGGGTAAAAAGGTAATTCCAAAAAAATGTTGAGCAATGGATATGGGTTCTGAAAACGAACCAAAATGGTTCAAATAAGGTGAACTAAGGACTGGTTATTTCAACGAACTAGAATTGGTTGGGAGATAAATCAGATTTAAATGAAAAAGGAATTACGTCTTCTCACTTAATGTCAAAGGGGGGAGATATTGAAAAAATCCTCTTCATCTTCTGGTTCAACAAAGGACCGAAGAATTTCAAAAGTGGTAAGGAGGTAATGCTGGATGGGAAATTGGTGGGTGAGTCTAACGGCAGCGTCAATGGAGAAGGAGTTCATAGTTTGGTTAGGCAGCCTTCCTCCTCTCGAAACAAGGATTCTTGGTTGAATTTGCAAATGCATAGTCAAGTAGGTCAATGCTCTAGAGGATTAATTAATGGTTCCCTTTGCTTTACATGGGATTGAAAGATGGTTGATGCTGTAACACCAATGTATTCCTCATGCTTTCCACCTCTAGTAGTGCTCAACCTCCATCTTCGGATGAGGAGTCTTCAAGTTTTTAAGGGACGATATCTGACCCATTGGGCCTTGGTAATCTCAAAAATGGTGGAAGGCGAACTACTTCTCGGGATTATGAAGTGGACTTTAAAGATGAGTATGTAACTGAGGATCATGAATCAGATGGGGAATTTATGGCAGATTTTCAAGGTTTCTTTACTCCAGGAGGACCTCACTGGTTGGTTGAGTATGATGATTCCTCTGATTCCATTGGAGAGTCGAAGAATGCTGATCAAGAAAAGGAGTGTGGATGCACTGGAACCAATAGAGAACCTTCATCCAGCGGGGAACTGGGCTCCAATTCTAAGGCTTTCGTAGCTCTATCAGGTACCTCTGAACTCTCTCCTTTTTGCATTCTTTGTAATCCTATTACTCATAATCACTCTATTGTTTCTCCAACTCTCCTTGTTAACAATGTCTGTGTTGAGTCTCCTAAATCCCAAAGTCAGGTTATGGATTGCCAAAATTGCTGTCAAGGTAAGGGTGTGATAGGAGATAATGGTAGATATGAGGGGGAATTTGACAAGTGGAAGAGTGATATTGATCTGATGGTTGTTGATAAAATGAGTCTTAAAGTGATCAATAAGGAGGGAGAAGTGGTGCAGTTTTCTAACTATATGAGAAGTGAGGAAGTGGGACAAGAGTAAAAAGCGGATAAATCTAGGAAAGGTTTGAGGGAATTGAAGAGTTTGGCCTGGGACATGAATGTTAAAGGAATAAGGGCAAATGCTATTATCGATTGTCGAAGGAATGGTAGGGGGGAAGAATGTTGTTGAATCATGAAGATAGTTTCATGGAATGTTAGAGGGTTGAGAGGTTTTTAAAAAAAGAAGAAAAGTGTATTCGTTAAAGGACGATTGTTTTGCAATAGCCCAAAGTGCGTTCATTAAAGGATGTCAAATCTTAGATAGTGTGCTTATTGCTAATGAATGTATTGAGAATAGGAGATTGATGGATAAGAATGGGGTCATGTGCAATTTGGATTTGGAGAAAGCTTATGATTGTGTGAATTGAAATTTTTTGGATTACATTTTGCTTAGAATGAGTTTTGGGGCAAAATGGAGGAGTTGGGTTTGCTATTGTATTAGATCTGTGCCTTTCTTGATCCTGGTTAATGGTTCTCCTACGGGATTTTTTGGGAGCTCTAAGGGTCTTCGTCAAGGTGATCATCTTTCCCCTTTGTTGTTTATTATGGTGTTTGAGGTGTTAAGTAAGATGATTAAAAAAGCGGAAATGAGTTACATCTCAGGTTTTAAGGTGGGGGAGGAGGGGGTTATAGTCTCCCATTTACAATTTGCTAATGATACCATGATATTTCGTGATGTAGACATTTGTCAAATTGGGTATTTAAGATGTATGTTTAGATGGTTTAAGATGGTTTCAGGTTTAAAAATTAATTTTTCCAAGAGTGAGATGTTTCAAATCAGGGAGGTTAAGGAGATTGAGGATCTAGCATGGGTGTTTGGATGTAAGATTGGAACTCTCCCTTCTTCTTATCTGGGCATGCCTTTGGGGGCAAACTTAAAATCCAAGGTGGTTTGGAATAAAACGATTTGAGAGAATTGCTGGTAGATTGAAATTTTGGAAAGTCCCTAAGCTTTCAAAAGGTGGTAGAATGACTTTAATTAAATCCACCCTAATGTCGACTCCTAATTATCTCGTCTCTCTTTACCATTCCGGTCTCGATTGCCAACAAAATTGAATCTATGTTCAAAATTTTGTGTGGAATGATGGCTCTGAGTGCCACCATTATCATCTTGTTGATTGGAAGACTATTTGTAATCCGATGGACAATGGTGGCCTGGGATTTAGGAAGCTTGTTTATCATAATAGGATTCTTCTTGCTAAATGGCTGTGCCAGATTTGGTATTTTTTTAGTTGGGAGTCTAAGGAGGTGATGGTTAGGCGCGGGTGTGGAATTTGGAAATCAATTATGAAGGTGAAGAATGAATTTTGAAAATTTGTTCGTTTTAAATTAGGTTTTGGTCAGGAGATAAAGTTTTGGGAGGATATCTAGGTGGGTGAGAGCCCTTTAAAAGAAGAGTTTAGTGGTTTATTTTCTCTAGTTACTGATAAAAAGGTAACTGCTGCGGATTCTTTCGATTTTGAGCGGTCTGTGTGGAACCCAAGGTTTAAGCGTAATGTTTTTAATTAGGAGATTGAGGAGTTGTTTAGGTTTTTCAGTTTGTTGGAGAATCACAAGCCGAATAGGAGTTAAAGAGACCATTGGGTTTGGTTTATTAATGAGAAAGGCACTTTCTCTACCAAGTCCTTTTATCTCAAGTTGCTGAATTCAAGCTCTAATCGCTTTCCCCTTTCAAGCATTTGGATTTCTAGCATTACTTCAAAAGTTTCTTTCTTTATGTGGAATACTTCTCTGGATAAAATTCTTACTCTCAACCATCTCCAGAGTAAAGGGTGGAATTTGGCTAATAGATGTGGGTTGTGTTGGAATGAGGAGGAAATTGTTAATCACCTCTTTGTTCTTTGCCTTACGGCTTTCAGGATTTGGGGCTTTTTCCTTTCCCATCTGAGTATGGCTTGGTCCTTCCCTAGTCAGTTCTAGGGTTCGATATTGGGTTGGAGGGTTAAAGACCTTGATGGTTTCCCCTTTATCATCTGACATGCTTTATCTAGTGTCATCTGTTGGGGCTTATAGAAGGAGAGGAATTCGAGGATTTTTTAAGGGAGGGTGAGGAACCAAATGGATTTGGCAACTTATATCTATAATCTTTTATTTGATTGGGTTTCTATTATGGCGGATTTTGAGGAGATGGTGTGGTTTTCCTTTTGGATGGATGAAATGTAGCTTTGTATTTTTCTTCCTGTTCATCCTTTTCTTTTGCTATTCTGTTTTCCTTCGCCGCCTTGGTGATGTTTCGTTGTTGTTTTCGTTTCTTTTCTTAAGAAATTACAATTTTCCCTCTCAACAAAAAAAAGAAAAAGAAAAAAAAGAAGAAAAGTGTTCGAATGCATGGGAAACTTAAGGCCAGACATGATTGTTCTGCAAGAAACAAAAAAGGAAGCTATGGATGATAGGTTGGTTCGCAGCTCAGTTGGTGGTGTTAATTCAGAGTTGTGCTCTTCCTGCTATAGGTTCTTCTGGTGGTATTTTGATAGCCTAGAATTCGGGCATTATTAAAAAAATCGATGTGGATGGGAGCTTTCTCTATTTCCATGTGGGTAGTGGAGATTTCTAAAGGGGTGGAATAGCTTTTCACAGGTGTATATGGCCCATTTATTGCCAAGAATAGATGTGCATTCTAGGAGGAGCTGATGGATATTCAAAAGGCTTGGATGGTCCGTGGGTTGTGGGTGGAGACTTTAATGCTATCCGGCTTGTCAATGAAAAAATATCCTGTGGGGGTGAGAACCAAAAGTATGAGGGATTTTAATGAGTTTATTCAAAATCACTCTTTGAGGGATAGTAGTTTACCTAATGCTAAATATACCTAGAAAAATGGTCAGGAGTTTCCTACTTTATGCAGATTGGACAGATTT
>JAOXJP010000015.1:5192291-5204286 GCA_025762735.1 Platanus orientalis | reverse complement strand
AACTAACACTCTAACTCTCTCTCTCTCTCTCTCTCTCTCTCTCTCTCTCTCTGTGTGTGTGTGTGTGTGGACAAAATTGGAATTCAAAGATCTCAATTCAACTATTTGGATGCACAAATATTAAAAAAACTCAATCAGCCTCATTTTGTTCACTCTTTGCCCGGTGGGTGGCCTTGAGTTTCTATAGCTCATCACCAAGGACTCCCAAGTCCTGCTAGTTAGGTGCTGAAGCTTTGCATTCGCCATGGGTGGGCTTCTTTATGGCCTTCAGTTCTCTGATAATCGTTGCAAATACGTTATGTCCACTTTTATTAGGATTTTAATGTAGTTTACCCACTATGAAGATCACTTGGGAAGAGAAACTAATTATATATTTTTTAACTGTTTCCATATGCTAAGATGAGCTTGATTTTCCACTTAGGAGAATTTTGGTCAATTAATGAAATAATAGAGGGCATTTTGGGTACTTTGTGTGTTAAAAAAACCCCTCACGGTTGCTTGAGGGAGGAGGGCATTTTAGTCATTTGAATAGACATAAAGCATAACTATCATGAGCTAGATTTTCCACTCGGGCATTTTGGTCAATTGATAAAATAACAGAGGGTATTTTGGGTATTTTGTGTGTTAAAAAATTCCTCAAAATATTTGAGAGGTCAAATATCAATTTATTAAAAAAGAGTAACAAAAAGGACAAACATCACCTATGAGGTGAAAAGAGAGAAAGGGAAAGAAAAGAAAACCAACACAACAAACCCAAACTACAAAACCTTAAACCTCTGAAGCACAGATACGTCAAAAGCCCTGGCATGTCTGTGTCCGACACGTATCAGACACTGACACGCTAGGGATATGCCTGCTTGAGTGTCCCTACCGTATCAAAGAGCAAAAGTTCGAATTTTTTTTTTTCAAACAAGGTTGGACATTGCAGAAAGACAACATGATGCATAGAATACATAGTAAATAAAGGTGTTTAGGTAAAAACATATTTAATGTATTTAATAGAAGGGATATAGCCTATGCAACAAAGAGAGAAAGAAGCAACCTGTAAGAGGGGCAACCTACAACCTGCAACCTGAGACAGAGAGAGAGGGTGGGAGGAGGAGCTCTTCGTTCTCATCATTCTTCTTCTTCTTTTTCTTTTCTTTTTTATTTTTCCTTTTCTTCTTCTTTTGTTTTTTTAATTTATTTTTCTCTTCTTTTTTTCCCCAAGTTTAAACGGTGGAGCTTTTTCTTCTTGATTTTTTTTTTCTTTTAGGTCTATTATCAATGATCTCATCTTTGCTATGTATTAGTGCATTTAAATTAGTTTTAGATATGTTTTCAAACATTTTTTTTTGGTACTTGTTATTTATTTTCAAACATAAAATCTAATTAAAAATATTAATTAATTAACGTATCCCCACCATATCGTATCCTACATTTTCAAGAATTGCTGTGTCGCCGTGTTTGTATTGTATCGTACCCGTGTCTTGTATCAGTGTCCATGCTTCCTAGCCTTAGACTAAAAGGAAAACCAATCTTACCCAATCAAACAAAAGCTTATATATATGAGTCATCAACTCCGTTTGATTCCTCACTCTCCCCTAAAAAATCCTTGTGTTCTTCTCCTTCTACAAACCCCAATAAATGACGCTAGGTAAAACCTGCCAAATAATATTATGGAAGCTATCTAAATCTTTAACCCCCTATCCCAAAATCAAAACTTGGAATTGACTAGGGAAGTACCAGGCCATATTGAGATGGGAAAGGAAGAAGCCCCAAGTCCTGTAAGCAATAGAGCAATGAACAAAAAGATAATTAACTAATTCCTCCTCATTCTAACACAACACACATCTATTTGCCAAATTCCACCTTCTACCTTGAAGATGATTAAGAGTAAAAAGTTTATCCAAGTAAGCATTCTACATAAAAAAAGAAACTTTCGAAGGGATGCTCGGGATCCAGATGCCTTTATGGGGAAAATGATTTGGCCTTGAATTCAACAACTCATTGTAAAAGGATTTAATAGTGAAAGAACCCTTCTTAGAATTGCTCCACTCCCAAATATCGCTCTTACTGTTATCCGGTCTAAGATTCTCCAACACACTCAAAAATCTAACAAGCTCCTCCAACTCCCAATAAAAAACATTATGCCTAAATTTTGTATTCCACACCGAGCGCTCAAAATCGAAAGAATCCACAACAGTCACCTTTGAATCCAATGCCAAAGAAAATTAACCATTGTATTCATCCTTTAGTCTAGTCTCGCCCACCTAGATATCCTCCCAAAACTTGATCTCCAAACTTGAACCCAACTTAAAGCGAATAAACTTTCAAAAAACCTCCCTCACTCTCATGAATCATGATTGGTTTTCAAGTTTCGCACCCGCACCTCCTTAGAGTCCCAACTGGAAATAACACCAAATCTGGTCACCTCCACACTCCATAAACTATCTCTATCCATCCCAAAGCGCCAGAGTCACTTAGCAAGAAGTGCCTTATTATGATAAATTAACTTTCTAAATCCTAGCCCATCATTTTCCACCAGAGTACAAATAGTCTTTCAATCAACAAGGTAGTAATAGTAACATCAGGGCCATCATTCCACAAAAAATTTCTAAACATCACCTCAATTTTATTAGCCACCGAAATTGGGATGGTGAAAAGAGAGAGAAGATAATTCGGAGTTGACATCAATGTAAATTTAATTAAGGTCATTCTGCCACCTTTTGAAAGCATAGAAGCTTTCCATGAGTCCAATCTACCAACAATCCTCTCAATCGGCTTATTCCAAACCCCCTTAGATTTGAAATTTGCCCCAAACGGCATACCCAGATACGAGGAAGGAAGGGTCCCAATCTTTTTTTTGGATAAATAACGATTTGTTAGAAAAAGAGAAAGAAAAGTAAAATACAACAAGGCTGGAAGACTGCTAGGCTAAAAGCCTCCATCGAGGGAATTAGGCATTACATTAGAACTAATAACGTCATCAAGCCCTACTACCCACTTGGCAACTTTATCCGCTAAAGAATTCTGATCTCTCAGGATATATGGGCTAAAGAAACATTCATACAAGATATTAAATCTTTGATCTCATGAATAATGTTAGCATATTTCCAACCTCCCTTTGAATGCCCCAACTTCCAACCCACAACCACTTTGGAATCACCCTCAACCAAGCCATCCTTGTAATCTCCTAGCTTTTTAAATTCCAGCAGCCCCATTTTGAGCCCCATCAACTCGGCCTTAGTAGAGTCACCAAACTCAATAGAGCCAACAAACATACAGATTACCTTTCTAAAATGATCCCTGATTACACCTCCATAGTCACTCGGGCCCGGGTTGCCAAAGGAAGAACCATCAAAATTAAGTTCAACTGAGCCCAAAGGGGGACGCTTCCACTCCGAAAGCAATGATTTATCCTTGTAAGGACGTAAAGGGATGGAAGTGACTTAATCTCTAACAAAAGATGACAAAGATATACCCTGAAAAGCTTTATCGATAAAAAACCAGCCACCGACCTCCCAAATAATACAATCAACGTTGGCTTAGATTTTCCTTTGGCAATCCTCTTATTTCTTTCTTTTCAGATTCCCTAGATGATTGCATGAATTAAGCAACCCCAAAAAATCTTGGCTCTCTCCCCAAAGCCATAGGCGTTCCAAAGAAAGAACAACTCAATCATATCCCTAGATGATTGCATGAATTAAGCAACCCCAAAAAATCTTACCTCTCTCCCCAAAGCCATAGGCGTTCCAAACAAAGAACAACTCCATCATATTATTTGACATAACCCAAATAAGATTAAGTCTGGACAAGAAATAAGCCCAAACTCCCAAAGAGAATGAATAGTGAATGAATAAATGATTAGCTTTTTCCTCTTCCATCTTACAGAGCACATACCAATTTGGGGATAAGGGCATGTATGGTCTTCTCCTTTGCAAGTTGTCCATAGAATTGATCCGGTTGAGAGCCATTGTCCAAGAATATGCTTTTACCATGGGAGGGACTGGGGGCTTCCAAACTTTACCGATTGGGAAAGGAGAGGTAGGATCATTTGAGGAATATAAAGAAGGAACATAGACTCTGAGGCTGTGCTTGGTTGCTAGTTAAGTAATGGAAAACAGCACAGATCTTCAAAGAATCCAAATAGAGTGATTGTTTGGTTGAAATAGGAAAATGTTCATTGGAATATTGGCTTTCAATTTATGGTTTTCCTAATACCTTGATTTCCTTTGTCAAAATCTGACCAAATGGTCGGATTTTGGAACGAAATATGCTGCACATTATGACAATAAGCAATATTTCGTTATATTTTCTTACTTTCTTAGTGTATTGTAAATCAACCAAACAATTGTTGGAAAACACAATTTCACTTCACTTCACTACTCATTTTCATACAATTAACTTCACTTTCTTGCATTCTACTAATAACCAAGCAGAGCTTGACGAAAAAAGCTCAGAAGAGGTAAGCACCCAAATTTTCTGATCCAGAAATGATTAAGAGATAAAAACATTCTTTAAAAGCTCCGTAAGGTTTCCAAACATGTCTACTTTCCAAACGAGAAGATCCCAAGAAAACTCCATATTCCAAGAAAGACCCGAAGAGGAATAGGATTGGACCTCCGAAATCATGGCTTGTTTGTTTTTAGCTAACACAAATAATCTAGGAAACACAACGGATAAGCAATGATCCCCCACCAAAGATCTAGCCAAAACCTAATAAACACATTATTATCCACAAAGAACCGAGTGAAAGAGAAAAATAGAGATGATGTTCCTCCAAATTGACGAAGTAGATTACGAAGGAGAAGGATTCACGTCCCACCCATTGGAGTGATTGCCATACTTGCTTAGAATAGTGGATTGTCATAAACTGCCATTTTCATTAGAAAACCTCCAAAGCCATTTACTCAAAAGCGCCAAATTCCTCTCCTTTAAATGCCCAATACCCAACCCCTCGAACTTCTTTTATTGACAAATATTCTCCCCATTGACCAAATGATCTTTCTTATCCATGCCACCTTCCTAAAGGAAATTCCTCTTTAACATTTTTCCCGCCCCTTTAACCACCTTGTAGGGCAGCTTAAACAAAAACATAGAATAGACTGGCAAATTAGATAGAGCAGCTTTGTTTAGGGTGATTTTTCCCCCCTAAGGAACAACTCACTCTTATCAATCTTACAACCTAAAACCCAAGTCAAATTATTAATCTCCCTAACCTCCCCCACTTGGAACAACTCACTCTTAGCCATATTAATCTTTAAACTTGACACCACTTCAAAGCACCTGAGAATGCATCTTAAATAACCAATTTGTGAAGCGTCCGCATCACAAAAGATCATAGTATCATCGACAAACTGTAAATGGGACACCATGACACCACCATTCCCCACCTCAAAAGCCCAAAATATAACCCATTTCCACCTTTCGTCTCATGAGTAAGTCTAATCAAGTTGAAGTCCCCATCAATGCACCAAGGTAAGTCCCAACACACTCGAACATCATCCAATTCACTAATAAAATCCACAACCTCACAAAAGAGCGTGGGACCATAAACCCTCGAAAAACCCACTCAGTTTCATTTTCACCCTACACAGAATAGAAAGAGAAAAAGCCCCTACTTCATTATCTAAAACATCCAACTTATCCGCATTCCATATCAGAAGAATACCACCTGACACCCTCCAAGAAGGGAGCGAAAGCCAGGACGAGGTTCTTTGCCCCCAAATCTCAAGAATTGAATTATCATCCCATTCTCCAATATTATATTCCTACAAACAAACAATATCATCCCTTAAAGAAGAAATACACTTGGCCACCGTAATTTGTGTATCTCTATTTCCCAAACCTCTAACATTCCAAGATAAGACTTTAGGATCCATCGAGTACTTATTGATACCCCCTTACCCTTTCTACCACCTCCTTCACTCACACTTCTACCATTACACTCATAATTAACCCCACTCTCTAACTTTCTCAACTCACTTCTCAATCATTTGCTCTCCACCGATCTAGATTCAACGATACCTCCACCATGCCTTCGCTCTTTTTCAATTAAATGAAACAACTCCATAGTTTCCGCTTCAAACCCCTTATACTAAAGACCTAGAAAAGGTCCAAACTCCTCCAATTTTCCCAACACCCACTCAGATAAACACTCCTCATCCCCCTTGTTGACTCCTTTTAAAAAAAGACGATTACCTAGAGTTCCTAACTTAGGCGGAGTCGCAAACTCCTTATCATCAATAGCCAAAGATAACCTATCATCCCTAAACTCCGCATTATTTCCAATTGCCAGTGGTTCCACCTCTAAGGTGAAGTCCTTATCCACATCTGCATCTTGCACCCTAATCATAGCAAGTTGATTCCGGTCCCGATCAATCCCAACCAGGCATTTGGATCCCGCAAAGAGGGATACTCATCATGGATAAAATGCATATTCTTAGACGCAATAGGATTCTTGCAAAGATCTAGAGCAACAACTAAAGAAGAGGAATGGAATTTGAAAAACAGATAAGGCTGACCTTTAGAATGAACATAGCTAAGAAGGAATTTCGCGAAATCCCCTTTTTGGACTTGCCCCAGCTGTCGATGACTTGGAACACCCTCCTCCACCAAAAGCTATATCTTCCCCCATGCCTTCCATGGTCAGCTAGAAAGAAGCATGGTTGAGGAAGGAATCAGAGAAAGGATAACTCCCCCCATCACTCAATTGGCGACCCAAAACAAGCTGTTGAAAGGAAAGTGGATTCACAACAGCCAAATCCAAAGCTTGAACCACCAACAAATCTAAACAATGAATTGCTGAAAAAATAGAAGAGCAGCAACAATACGACAACACATCCGTGGATAATTCCTTCGACATTATACCACTCGAGTGCACCAACTCCTTATTAGCCACAACAAAATCCTGCATCCCATCAACCTTTGAACCACAATACGCAAAAGAGATATAATGGCAGCGAGTATTTGACATCACCTCCACAGCTAGTTCCCTCAACACCAACCCATTCGGACGCCCCAAAATAATCTCGGCCCCACCCCTCACAAGACCATTTTCCCCATTAGCACACTGCCAGCCGGGACACATCCAGAAGAGGGAGGAAAGGGAGAAGAAGGAAAAGAGAGGGAGAACACTGAGAAGAAGATGTCGAGTGCCAATTAGAGGGGTTCTCCTCAACTGATAGCTTTAAACCCTCAACAACCGTAACATCCTCCAGACAATTCGAATTATCAGTCGGGCTTAAGGATTTTGAAATCTCAGAATACCAAGAGCTCGATAATGACTCCAGATCCGCATCTCTTCTCCCCTAAAATTAGAGCTTCCTTCCATCCTCCCAGTAGTAACAATTGATTCAACAGTAACCTGGAAAGTATTAGAATTCTCCAAAGACATGAAATCATTATTGGTAGCCCTCACCTCCCCTAGAAGGCACTTCAACACCACAGATGAACAGGCCAATAGAGATTCGGACGAAGTTGACGCCAACGACAAACCCTGCCCAAACAAATTATGACCAACATGACCCACTAGACGTCTCACCTCCGAATCAGGGACGACAATATTACTCAACAAGGTCTAGGCCCCCAAAGATTTTTTATCCCTAGCCAACAAGTGGGCCTGGGCCACCGGTTCAACCCGATTCAAAGAAAGCCTTTCATGATTCGGCCCAATACTAGCATGATCATGATTAATGGGCCTTCACACCCTAGAGTGAGGAGCCTAAAAATGCGAAAAGGCCCTCTGGTTTGAAGTAGGTAAATCGTCCATAACAAAGGTCCCCTCATCTACCGACAACTGTTGAAATTTATTAGATGTCTTCAAACCCTCCACCTCCAAC
Organism: Platanus orientalis; assembly: GCA_025762735.1. Lineage (NCBI taxonomy): Eukaryota > Viridiplantae > Streptophyta > Magnoliopsida > Proteales > Platanaceae > Platanus > Platanus orientalis. Next base: position 5,196,463 of record JAOXJP010000015.1, on the reverse strand, counting down.
AAACCATTCCTACCCCTCTTGTTTTCTTAGCCGACTTTGAATAAACATCAACCCCCTTACCATTTACCACGTGCCAACCCTCTCCTTAACTTATCACCCACCGACTGAATAAGACCCTTGTCCACCCTACGATCAACATTCTCTAAAGAGATCACTTGATTGTAAGCCCCCTCATTCCTTTTGTCAAAACCACTGAAGCCTTAAGTCCCAAATCCCGGATCAGATGCCGAAACCACAACTTTTTCATTGCTTCTTCCCTACTCTAGGTCAGGCAAAACCTCAGCTTGTGAATCAGGAACCAAGAGCACCTCCTGCCCTGTATGATCTCCTTTGAATTTTGAAATTCTACGAGACTGTTCCGCTTCCACCGGCAACACCCCATCTAACACAGAAATGACAACCTCCACCGGCACCGGCCGAGTTGCAAGAAGAATACCCAAAGATCCATAATCCATATAAAATTCATTTTTAATCGTTATTGCAATGGGGAAGTACTGGCCATGCAACACGACCGCTAAAAAATGTAGCAAAACCCTCAAATCACCCCTATCCACTTCCAATCTTGCCCACCTTAATTCCTCACAAGCTAACGTGCAATGGTCCACCGACCAAAGCCCAACGCATATGTTACCAATGGCCTGAAAAATCCTTTGAAGACCAAAGATTTAAAGGCAGACCCTAGACCCGTATCCAACGACGCTTGAAAAGGCAATCATATCTTAAGGTAAACAAGTTTGGCCTCCAATGAACAAAATCAAACGCATCCGAGGAGTCTGCCACCCCCCAATTGCATAGGCGGGAGGCAATCACCATCGAAGAGCACACAAACAAGGCTCTATCCACATCCATCGGAATCCAGTTTAGATTGGAAGAACCATTGATGAAGAATGAAGCCCCATAGACAATCTCCTCCCACTTGATACTTTGACTTCTACGGATACAAACGACCACCTGGTCCCAAACTTCTTCCTCTTCCCGGCCCAATAGACCATTCACCTAGATCACCCAGTTACAATCATGTTGCTGCACATCCACCCCTAGTCTTGGATCCCCCTTCATAGTCTTGACTTGAAGATGTGACTCCTACAAACCCTAAAGGGCTGGAAAAGAGGATGGTAGTGGTGCAACACAAAGGGACGGAGTATTAGATGAACCCCCAAAAGAACGACGCAAGATATAGCAAACGTTTGCCCATCCAGATGAGTTTTTACCACTCAGGATGAAGTTCGTAAACTCTCTACCATTCCGGAGAGTTCTCGATATTCTTAGAAAAGTCCCTTGCGCATTTGAACGACCCTTAATAACCTACACCCTTATACCATCATCCTTCGACTGCACAACCACCGCAGCATCAACTTCACGATAGACACGGTCAATCACCTCATAGAACTAAGAAACAAAATTGGCTCTAAAACAAATACTAGCAGCAAAAGCATGATGGTGTTCTGTAATGCAGAGAACACAGACATTTCTATCATAATCCTCCTTGAACTCAAAAGACTTCCTCTCAATCACAATAGTTTGCATCACCATGTTGCCGGAGGCATTTTAGTCATTTGAATAGACCTGAAGCATAGCTAACATGAGCTAGATCTTCCAATCAGGGGCATTTTGGTCAATTAGTAAAATAATAGAGGGCATTTTGGGTACTGTGTTAAAAAATCTTCTCATAGTTGCTTAAGGGAGGATGGCATTTTAGTTATTTGAATAGACCTAAAGCATATCTATCATGAGCTAGATTTTCCACTTGGGCATTTTGGTCAATTAATAAAATAACAGAGGGCATTTTGGGTACTTTGTATGTTAAAAAAATTCCTCCCAATTGCTTGAGGGAGGAGGGCATTTACTAGATTAGAAGTACGATGAGGGTATTTTGGTCACATGCCGTTTTGTAAAAAGGAATTGGAAATAACAGCCTATGGATTGTTGTTTTAATTTTGTTGATTTGGGGCTTCAATTCAACATTCTAATTCCATGGGGATTTGATCTAAATAAAAAAAAAAAAGGGTGGCCCAGTGCACGAGGCTCCCACTAACGCGGGGTCTGGGGAGGGCAAGATGTACGCAGCCTTACCCCCATTTCTGAAGAGGCTGTTTCCATTCTCTCACATTCCCCCAAGTTGCTTAAATCTTTTCTATTTTGTATCACATGATTGAAACATACCAGTCTCCATGGGAATCTACTCATCCCTCAAATTGTGAGTACGGGGAACACCAGAAGGTCTTGAACTCTCCCTTGTCTCTCCACCATGTCTAGAATTGCCACCCCTCTAGCTACCCCGTCAACCACTACCATTACCTCTTCCCACTTCATCCATAAAAGTACCAAAATCTGGCCTAGATGAGTTGATACGACATAGCTGCTTTGCCTCGCATTTGGATGTCAAACTTGCCTTCTCATCAAGTCTATACTGTATCCTCTGCTGCTCAGTCTCACAATTAGATGGATAATTTATTTGTTCTTCATCAAAATCAGAATCTACATCCACACATCCTCCTGACCTCTCCAATGCTACCTCCCTAAACTGTTCCTCTCTCGCCTTTTTCTCTCTAGTATTGTGACTTTGTCCCTTCAAGAGTTTCGCCATAGCTACTTTCGCTTCCCTTGGGTAATTATGACACACTTGTACATTTCCATTACCTGATGCTAAAAGTTGTTTAAGCCTTGAGACACCACCACTTTTTATTACCTTCATGTAATAATTACGTATTGATTTATGTCGATCCCCATCTAGAGGACACCCATGTTGTCAACTAGATCACCAATATCATCATCCTCACTTTCAGTCATTTGATTCCTTTTCCAAGGGATGTTTGCAAACCTGTGAATCAAAATGAGGTTCTATACTTATTAACACAATTAAATATGTTTATTGTATTTTTAATTTTTTTTACATTTTTCAGTATATCTTTTTTAATTTTTTTATTATTTAAAAAAAAATTTATTTGGCCAAATTATACCAAAACATAACTGAATGTTTAGCTATACCATAAATAAAAAATCAAACCAATCCATGTACATTTGGTCTTTTTTATTTTTATTTTTAAATTAAATTATTTAAAAAATAAAAAATATTTTATTTTGCCAAATTATACTAAAATATAGTAGAATGTAGATCATGTCTAGTTATATCATATATAAAAAAATCAGACCAATTCATGTTCATTTGGTTTGATTTTTAAAAAAAAATTTCTTTATTTTTCAGAAAAAAAAATTATTTATCCAAATTTTTTTCTGAAACCATTAAAGTATAGATCAAGCTTAGACAACAAACATAAATCTACACTTAAAAAAAAAAGTTTTAGTTTGAGACTTACCGAAGTTTTTATCGAAATCAGGGTTTAAGCTTCGATCCGAGTCCAAATCTTTGTTTTTGGTGTAAAAGGACTCAAATAAAGTCTTTAAATTTGTCCCTAGTTGCAAAATCTAATAAAATAAATGGGAAAAAACAAGATTTGGAGTGTTTTTTAAAAGGGACCAAAATGAGGGGGGAATAAGGGGTTCAGTCAACATTGTATCAATACAGTGTTGGTTGAAACCCTTAAAAAGGAGGTCTTTTGCATACAAAAAGTTTATTGTATCGTCGATACGTATTGATACAACCGATACATTTCGCCGATACCCTAAACTTTTAAAACTAAGGGGACTGATATGTATCAACCAAGACTTGAAACCATGTGGACACCTACCTTTTCAATTGAATTTTTTTTTTCACTTTTAATCTCAAACAATATGACGTGTCAGCTTATTTAATGCTCATAGAGAATTTCAAACATTTTATTGTCACAAAATATTTTTTTTTCATTTTTTAAAATATTTCAAATCTCTGTTTCCATCGACCAACCCCAATTTCCCTAACCCTAGCTTAATTGGCCTACCCTACCAACCCCAGTTGATTTCCTTAGAAATTGTAGTTTAACTGTTGTAGAACAATGCCAAGAACGCAATTTAAAGGCTAAAATAGATGTGGCGGAAGCAAAGCACAATTTAAAACAATCAAAACTTGAATTTAAGCACACCCAAGTAAGTCAAACTTTAGGTAAAATTTAAGATAGAAGAAGAAAATCAAGTGGAGGGGTTTAGAAGAGAAAAGAGGCAGAAAAGGGGAAGAAGAAATCTAGAAGAACAATTTTGGAATTTCTGGACAGAATCCTAAAATTACCAAATACCCC